>JBAMHW010000020.1:26958312-26972476 GCA_037177495.1 Rhadinocentrus ornatus | reverse complement strand
TAGCTCTGCTGCTGCTCCAGGTGTTCCAGCGCGGAGTGAAGAGCTACGGCTACGGCGTCCTCGGTGGATCTGTTCTCCCGGTATGCGAACTGGTGGGAGTCGAAGTCTGGGGGGACTTAGGCAATATGATGGGTGTGTACAAGAGGTGACAGATAGAGTTATACAAGATAGAGAAGTTGTAAAGTCTTATTGCAGTAGGAAGAATTTCCTATATCGTTATTTAGAGCAGCGGGTTGAATGAGTCTGTTGTTGAAGCTGCTCTTAAGCTTGTCCAGTGTTTTGTGGAGGAGATAAGAGGGATTGTCCATGATTGTCAGCAGCTTTGCCAGCATCCTCTCCTCAACCACCTCCTCCAGGGTGAAAAGTTTACAGTTTGTTCAGTCTGTTTGCGTCCTTTGCCTTGATACCTGCACCCCGGGAAACCACAGCAAAGAATATAAAACATCTGCAGCATTTTGTTGCAGACATGAAACATGTCTCTATCCATCCATCCGTCCATTTTCTGCCGCTTATCCGGAGTCTGGTCACGGGGGCAGCTGCCTAAGCAGGGAAACCCAGACTTCCCTCTCCCCGGCCACATTCACCAGCTCATCCGGAGGGAATCCGAGGCGTTCCCAGGCCAGCCGAGAGATGTAGTCCTGACCTGAGTCTCCTCCGGAAGTAAAGCCGGCTCATGCCCTTCTTGTAAATGGCCTCTGTGTTGGTGGACCAATCCAATTTATTGTCCAGTGTTACACCCAGGCACTTGTATGAGTCCACAAGATTCACATCCGTCCCCCTGATGTAGACAGGAGAGGGCAGGGGCTTGTTCTTCTTAAAGTCCACCACCAACTCTTTTGTCTTCGCCACGTTCAGTTGCAGATGGTTCTCCCTGCACCACTTCACAAAGCTGTCGACCAGGTCCCTGTACTCAGCCTCCCTCCCCCCATTCACACACCCCACAATGGCGTGTCAGCGGAGAATTTCTGTAGATGACACGACTTAGTTGCAGTACATAAAGTCTGACGTACTGGTAATTACAAGAATTTTTGGATCTAAATTCTTCTTCTTCAGAAAGGGCCTCACCACCGCCGTTTTAAAGGCGACAGGGACAGGTGGGAAAAAATGTGGGAATCGGGTCTAAAAGGCAGTTTGTTGGGTTTAGTTGGGAGAAAACTCAACCAAGCATCTTTGCATCAACCAGGACAAAACTGTAAAGTGTTTCCTCAGGTAAAAACAAAGCTCCAGGTCTGTTAACAACAACATGTCGTTGAGGTAAAAGACTGGATCTAATAATGTTGATCTTACTTCTGAAGTGGTCTGCAAAGTCCATAGAGGGCTTGTTAAAATCTGTGTTTGTTAAAAGGTCAATGGTTTTACAAAGAGATTTTGGGTTGTTTTTTTATTTGTGATGAGGTTTGAGTAGGAGAGTTTCCTTGCCTGTTTTACTGAATTATTGTTTGAGTTGTTCTTTTAAGATTTCATGATGGATTGATAATTTTGTTTTATTCAATTTCCTCTCCGCTCTCCTGGAGCTTCTTTTTAACTCATTAATTTCCTGCGTTCTCCAATGGCTGATTTTAGTTTGTTGTTAAAATGATCAACAATAAAAGCACACAATGCAGGTAAGATCTGAGCAGGAGTAAGTTTAAAATGTCCATAAAATGTGCAGCTACTTCAGAAGTAATATATCGCTTCCTCACAGTTCTCACCGGGGCCTCCTATTGTCTAAAACTGGTGATTGTGAAAAACACACAGTAGTGATCTGACACAGCCAGGTCAACACACCAGCGGACAAGCCACAGGTTGTGTCCAGGTCCATGGTGTGTCCTCTGTTGTGTTTAGGCTGTTACATGTTGCTTAAAATCCATACTGTTTAAAAGGTTTAAAAACTTGCAGGCACAGGGATCGCTGGTGTTTTTCAGTTAAAAAAAGACAGTCAATGTTATTATCTAAAATCAAATAATTAATAATAAAAGATTTGTTTGACAGCAATATGATGTTTAAAAGAGCCATGTTGAATGTTGCAGGAAAGATCGGTTGTAAAGTTGTGGATATGGGTTCTGTACTAGGAGCTGTATGTATGGGACGGAGACATCTGACGGTCAAGACGTTTGTACTGTCTGCTGTTGATGTGTACTGTGTGTCTGAGAGTAAGTTTTAACTGAGGGAGGTGTGTACTGGCTGGACCATCAATCTAAGAAAGCTTTGCAGGACTGGAGGGTGAGATCAATTTTCATGGTGAGAAGATGAGAGCCTGCGTGGTTTGGGTGTGAGCTGTTTTATGTGAAACGGTGTGGTCTATTGTAGAATGTGGTAAAGTCGTGGATGTATGGAATACTGATGGAGTGACAGTAACCTTTTAACCAGATGAAGTTGTTGGTTGCGGCTTAACTTGACGTCTCCGTAGCAGGGTGACGTCCCATTGTGGACCAGAGATGATGCAGTATTTATTTACCTGCTTGATGATGTTGATAAAATTGATTTTTTAGAGTCTCTGACTGTTGGAATTTGAGATTGTTTGTACCTGCATGTTTTACAACAGTGGAGACTGGGGAGTGTTGATGGAATAGATGGAGGGCGGAGTAAGTGATGTTTGTAACAGTTGCACCTGAATTGGGAGATGTGAAGCACCCGTTCATGCGTACATGTCAGACAATGGAGTCTCCCATAATGAGCACGCAGGGGCCAGCTTCAAGCGCCGAAAGCCTCTGTTCCTTAGTGCTCGTAGTCGTTCCTTCTGCGGCAGAGCACCTCGGACCAAAGTTGATGTTTTGGTATGGAGCTTAAAGAGGGACGTGGTGATGTGTCTGAGTCCCATTGCATTGTATTGTGGAGAGCCTCCTTTAACGAGGCAATATGTATGGAGCGCTGTTCGTTGGCCAGGTCCATTGAACTATCAAACAGCTAATTTTTAGATCAGTTCATCATTTAGCTAGCAAAAAAAAAAAAAAAAAGCAGTGATAGCACCCACCACTGACTCTATCTGAAGCTCAAGCGCAAGTTTTCTGGTGGTTTTTATCCAATAATTAACTTTTTCCCACCAATATGGTGACCTCTGCATGTACAGCTACACAGACACACGCTGACCGGAACAGGAAGTAGATGGACAGAACTTATTTGCACTATAAACTATATGATTGGTTTAAACTGTGACCATACATTTGTAAAATGAAGGAAATGTCTGTGTCCCTTGTAAAAGGGATGCATGATCTCAATCGGACTAAACTGTTTAATTAACATATAAATGGAACTAATGTAAAACTATTTCTAATTATCTCTGGACTGATATGAATCATTGCAACATTGTATAGGTAGCATTCTTAGTGCTACATTAGTTTAAGCACTATGAAATAAAAGAGCAAGTTTAATATGATGCAATGTTGAATAATAATGTATTGCAGAGGATAGGATCCACAGGATCCTTGTTAACTGTTCGTCATTAATCCCTCTAAATGTTGATCTGTCCACAAATCATCCTGAAGTGAGACCTGATTAAAGATTCTCTATCCATTTTTTTTATATTTAGGGTGACCGCTGTGTTCTGCCAGATGACTGTCCGTGTCACCATAACGGCCGGCTGTATTACAGCAATGACACCATCAATAAAGACTGCAACACATGGTAATAAACACAGCTCACTGCACCACACTGTTAACATCTAAAGCTGAACACTGAAGGTTATCCCCTCGTCCAGCATATGTAAGGAGCGTCGCTGGCACTGTTCCCAGGCCGTCTGTGCTGGAGTCTGCGTGGCCACCGGTGATCCACACTATGTGACATTTGATGGCCGCTGCTTCTCTTTCCTGGGGGACTGCCAGTATGTACTGGCCAGAGAAACCAGTGGTTTGTTCAGCGTCACGGCGGAGAATGTACCATGTGGGAGCACAGGGGTCACCTGCACCAAGTCAGTCACCCTTAGCCTGGGAAACACCCTCATACACCTGCTGAGAAGTAAGTAAACTCACGTTAGTGTCATGTTAGAGGAAAATAGCTAAATTAGGGGACTGTTTTGGGTGAATCCATTATACAACCATGCCCTAAAATTATGGATAAAAAGCCAATTCGACCTCATCACTGTCATATACTAAAATGTATATAATTTGCAAAGTCTCAAAGGTTTCATTGGCTCATTTTCCTATTGGGGTTTGAATGTGTGTGAATGTTACATGTGCTGTAAAGCACTTTGGGTAGTAACATAACTGGAAAAGCACCATATAAGTACAGTCCATTTACCATTAATGCTTTCTGAAGTGTAGAGTCAGGAAATCATGTTGAAATGTATCAATAAATCAGCACCAAAGCTGCTTTGTGGCTTCACAGGACGTCAGCAAAGTTGTCAGAAACTGCCAGTAATGACTGAAAAGCCTCCCACATTTGGATGGTCAGCGTTTTCCAGAAAGGCGTAGCTGGAACACAATGCAAAATTAAATGAAAGAGATAACAGATTTTTAAAACTTTCACAGCAAATGTTTAAAACTGACAATGTTGTTTGTGGAGTGTGTTTGTGTAAGTTTTTAAATCATTTAAGGCAGATAAGAATTAGATTTATATTGCTTTGTATATACTTCTTTCTATGCTGCTTTATGTTGGTGTTTTTATGTTAAAAAGCTTTTGTCTCTTTTTTCTCTTATTTTTTCTTTGAAAAGCCTAACCAGGGATGAGAGTTGCAAATAAGCTTAATGCTTTATACTTTATATGAAAAACATCAGTTGTCCTTTTTGTCTTCTATGTTTCTTTGCTTTGTCCCTAATAAATAAGTAAAGTAAACAAATGCAGGCACACATTTAACAGAATAATACATACATGGAGCTTTTCTGTGACATTTAGGCAAAGCTGTGACAGTAAATGGGATGCCAGTTACACTTCCAAAGTCCTACGGTGGCAGTGGCCTTACTTTGGAAAAAGTTGGCCTGTTCGTCTCCCTCTCGTCCCGACTTGGAATCACTTTACTGTGGGACGGAGGTAGGACAGTCTACCTTCCACAGCTGATGCAATTATTTTGCAGGTTACAGGTTGTTAAAGAAATAAATGGGTCTTCCTGTTCTTGTTTTTCCAGGGATGCGCGTGTATGTGCGTTTGGCGACGCACCTGCGGGGTCGGGTTGGGGGTCTGTGCGGGAACTTTGATGGGGATGCAGAGAATGACTTCACAACACGGCAGGGAATTGTGGAGGCTACAGCTGAGCTGTTTGGAAATTCTTGGAAAGTCAGCCCTTCCTGTCCGGATGTGGTGAATCAGGACCTTAGAGATCCATGTGCTGTTAGTTCACTACAAACACAAACAAAGTCACAAATCTGTTTGTGATGAGCAAACTGAGATTTAAAATGTTTTTTCTCAGCTGAACCCCCACAGGGTGACGTGGGCCAGGAAACGGTGCGCAGTGCTGATGCAGGAACTCTTCTCGCTATGCCACCCTGAGATACCCTTCCAGCAATATTATGACTGGTGTGTCTTTGATGCTTGTGGGTGAGTGACAGTAGTTATCTACACCAGGTCGCAACATAACATGTGACTAATGTATTGGTACATGTGTGCTTGTTTTGTGAAAGGTAAAAAATAAAGACTGAATCTGCAGTTTTATGCCCATCATCTGTCTGAAAACTCAAACTGTAAAAGATCATCCTCAGCTCATCCTGGATTCTCTCACTAATCGTGTTTTAGTGTCCATATTCAGCCAAAACCATCATCCACCAGAGGATAAAACCTAGTTTTCTTCTTTGTTTCCTGTGTATTTTAGCTGTGACTCAGGTGGGGACTGCGAGTGTCTCTGCACAGCCATTGCTTCCTACGCTGAAGAGTGCAATCAGCGGGGGGTTTACATTCGCTGGAGGTCCCAGGACCTCTGCCGTACGTCAAACACTCTTAGAGATTTCCCTCTTTCTTTCCCTTGAACCGTTCTTCCGCTAAGCTTTGCTTCTCTCTCTGCAGCTCTGCAGTGTGAGAAGGGGCAGGTTTATAATCCTTGTGGTCCAGCTTGCGCTCCATCATGTCCCAGTGTCCAGCAGAGTCCATATTCCCAGTGTGGTGTGATCTCCTGTGTAGAGGGCTGCTTCTGTCCTGCTGGGACTGTCCGACATGGTGAGACACACTAAATCTTAGAGAAAGGAAATAGCAAGGGTGTGGATTTCATTTTAACATTAATGAGAAAAAAGATGGTCCACAGAGGTCCCCAGAAGGCAGGTGTTTGTAGATGGTAACCATAGTTCACACAGTGATAAACTATAGATACAGAGTGTATCATCGGTATAGCTGTAATAACTGTGGGTGCCGATGCTGCAAATACCAGTTTTGTTTGATAGGTACTAGAGCACCATTTGGGACAAGTAACACCTTATAAGGACCTTAGAAGAAAACAGTGGGTTTGATTTTGACATTGGTAGGGATATAAAATTATTCCGCAGAGCCCCTGGATGACGAGTGTTTATTGCACTTTTGATAGATCTTTCACTACAACCACCGCTGACACTAGCTAGAAGCGCTAGCTTTTTTTACAGAGTAACTGACATTGGGGGCAGCCAATCACATAGCAAGAAACACAAGTGCAAAGCCAATCAAAACCATTTAAATTGAGATTGCACTCTCAGCTGTCCTGTGCTACGGTAAATGTTAGGGACAACCTTACCCTTCTGGGTTTGGTAGGGACATGTCCCTTCCGTCGCTACCCAGTTCTATGTCCAGGGGTAAATGTGTACAAGATGTTGAAGTAGTCACCTGTAGTGCAATCATTGCTGCACCTGAGGCCACTTGATCCGCTCACAGATGAAAGCATTTCATGTCCAGAATCATTTTCCATTCACCACTGTGTTTGGAATTTAAAGCAATTGCTGTTCACTTTTTTACCACTAGATTTCAGTAATTCTTGTACACCGTACCTAGAATCCTTCTGGCTCCGCTGACAGCGGTTCTGATACAAAACTGTTAGTTTGCTTTATTTTTCTGTCGAGCAGGTGAGAGCTGCATCATACCCACACAGTGTCCATGTGAGTGGGAGGGGTCCATGTTTCCACCTGGAACTACCATCACTCAGCACTGCCAGAACTGGTCTGTTGGTCTGAATGAATCTATAAAGAAAATCTCACTGCATGGAATAAAACATAATAGAAAATCTTTATTGTCGTAACAAGTACAAGAATTAAAAGTTCCATCCAATCAGATACTTGTACTATATATAAAATTAGTATAAAACGTCCAAATAAAAAAAATTTACAAAAAAAATCTCATTTCATAAATTTGTATTTTTTTTAATCATTATTATTGTAAATCTGACCATGAAATAGATGTTTGTCGACTTCCCGTTTGTTTCTAGTTCATGTGCGGAGGGTGTGTGGCAGTGTGAAGGTGTAGCTTGTCCACCTCCTCCACCTCCCTGTCTGGAGTCAGAGTTTACCTGTGCAGGTGGGCGCTGCATCCCCTCTCTGTGGCTGTGTGACAATGAGGATGACTGTGGTGATGGATCAGATGAAGTCTGCCCATCTAGCTGTTCTCCAGACCAGTTCCGCTGCGCCAGCACACCAAGGTGAATCCACATCAACTTAAAGCGAAACATCTGAACACACTTATTGTTGTTGAAATATATTTCTATAAATGAGACTTACTCATGGAGGATAAATATAAGTGACCTTTAACCTCTAATCCTTCATGCAACTGAAAGTAGTATTTGCCCAATTCTTCTTCATCCCGGTTTATCTCAGCAAATTTTACATTGTTCTGTGCTTTGCTGCATAGCAAATCTTCTCTTTATAAATACAACCCTAATAGCCCTAATGTGTGTGAAATGTAAATAAAACAGAATGTAATGATTTTCTGATCCTATCAACCCACATTTTATTTCCAGAAGATAAACAGCATATCAGATAATGAATTTAAGACATTTTTCTAGTTCATGGAAAATATGAGCTGATAGTGAATCTGATGGCAGTAACACGTTAGTAAAAAGTTGGAACGGGAGCAACAAAAGGCTGGAAAAGTTCTGGACTGCTGGCAGGCTAGTTCAGCAGCCGGACTCTTCTTCTGTGAATCCATGCTGTTGTGATGGATGTAGGATGTGGTTCAGCATTGTCTTGCTGAAATCTGCCTTCCCTGAAAAAGACATCTGGATGGGAGCAGATATTGCTCTAAAACCTCCAGGTACTTTTCAGCATTGATGGAGCTTCACAGATGTGGAAGCTTCCTCTTTGCTGTTTCTGGATCCTGTTCACATCTGGCTTCCTCTTTGCATGATGGAGCTTTAACCTTCCATCTGAGAGACTCTGCCTCTCTGAAATGCTCCTTTTTTACCCAGTCATGTTACTGAGCTGTTGCCAATTAACCTGATTAGTTGTCAAATGCTCCTCCAGTTTCTCTTAGTTTGTACCAGTTACTTTTCCAGCCTTTTGTTTGCATCACATGGTAAAATGTCTAAGTTGTCCCATGCGCACAGAGATTCCTTCTGATTTTCTGAATTTTTATAATATTATACACTGTATATGGTGGGATCTGTAAGGTCTTCTTAATTTTAAATTGTTCCACATTATAAATTAGTTCCACAATGTTTAGACCCAGCTTGTCTCATATTGGTGAGACCATCTTTCCATCTGCAAGATTCTGCTTCTCTGAAATGCTCTTTTGATACCCAGTCATGTTACTGATCTGTTACCACTTAACATAATTAGTTGTCAAATCCTCCTTCAGTTGTTTTTGTGCTAAATACTTTTACAGCCTTTTGTTGCTCCTGTTCCAGCTTTTTCAGATGCATCAGATTAAAAATCAACTTATATTTTCCATGAAACAGTAAAAGTCTCAGTTTCTACATCTGATATGTTATTTTTTTTTCTACTGGGAATAAAATGAGATTTGGAAATCATTGCATTCTGTTTTAATTTACATTTTACACAGATCCCAACTGTTTTGGAATCCGGTTAGAAGCTGATGCTGAGCTTCACCCCTGTTGCTCTCAGTCACAGCTTTTCCACCAGCTAACCTGGATTTTACACACTTCCTGTTCTCTAAAATGGTCATTTTACACACTAATTGTCATCATACTAAAGCTTTTTAGTGTGGTGACTGATTATCTGTCTGATGGTAAAGATGCAGTATTGTAGAAACTCTTATTTATCAAAAATTTCATGGAGCTCCAGCTCCATATCAGCTCTAGCATAGTTTTGCTCAATCAGGCTTTCTGCTAAGTTGTAATTCTCAACGTGAATTAAGTGGGTTGACCCCAACTTTGCAGTGGACCATGTCTGAACCTGGTTCTGCGTTGTGATGGCCACCGAGACTGTGCTGACCAATCAGACGAGGAATTCTGCGGACCTACCACTGCTTTGCCCCCGTGCCCACCTGCAGAGTTTCAGTGTGCAAATGGAAAATGTCTCCCAGTCAACCGGGTGTGTGATGGACGGCTGGACTGTGGCTTCGCTGATGGCTCTGATGAACAAGGTGAATTACCAAAAAGTCATAAAGAGACCATGTCTGTGTTTTTATGTACTTATAAAGGTGCTCGTCATAAAATTATAATATCATGAAAAAGTTATTTATTTCAGTAATTCCATTCAAAAGTGAAACTTTTACAATGTAAACATTCATTTCTCACAGACTGACATATTGCTAGTGTTTCATTTCTTTTAATTGTGATGATTATAACTGACAGCTAATGAAAACCCCAAATTGAGTATCTCAAACAATTACATGATGGAAAGGTTCATAATTGAAGACACCTGGTGCCACACTGTAATCAGATAATTAACTCAAAACACCTGCAAAGGCCTTTAAATGATCTCAGTCTAGTTCTGTTGGCTACACAATCATGGGGAAGACTGCTGAACTGACAGTTGTCCAAAAGACGACCATTGACACCTTGCACAAGGAGGGCAAGACACAAAAGGTCATTGCTAAAGAGGCTGTTCATAGAGCTCTGTGTCCAAGCACATTAATAGAGAGGCGAAGGGAAGGAAAAGATGTGGTAGCAAAAAGTGTACAAGCAATAGGGATAACCGCACCCTGGAGAGGCTTGTGAAACGAAACCCATTCACAAATGTGGGGAGATTCAAGAAGAGTGGACTGCAGCTGGAGTCAGTGCTTCAGGAACTACTACGCACAGACATATGCAAGACATGGGTTTCAGCTGTCGCATTTCTTGTGTTAAGCCACTCTTGACCAAGAGACAGCGTCAGAAGCGGTATTATGAAGAGGAAGATGCAATACACCAGACCCAACAGTGCAGAAGAGCTCAAGACCACTATCAGAGCGACGTGGGCTCTCATAACACCTGAGCAGGTCCACAGACTGATCAACTCCATGCCACGCCGCATTGCTGCAGGAATTCAGGCGAAAGAAACCCCAACTAAATATTGAGTGCAGTACATGCTCATTGTGATGAACAACGTTCCTTTTTCTTGAAGGTGTTCTTCTATTTTGAAACTCCTCTGCGTTCTATTGGTTGTTAAAGTCACATGGGCAAGGTCACAGGTCAGACCTGTCAGACCGGCCATCTTTCATTATGGGACATGAACATGTGCTCCAGAGCATCTGACTTTAATCTGGTCCATCTACCCCTGTTAAGCCCTGGAGAAACTTTGTTTGTGAGTTTATACATTTGTACTGTTTATAGTTGTAGATATTGGTTGCTTATTTTATACCATTTAGCTAATGGTAAATGTCCTATTTATTATATGTAGCATGTAGCTTATATTTTGTGCTAACACTATGACTTACCATTTCATCTATAAATTACTTATTCCCAGTGGTGGGCTGTCAGGGCCAGCAAGGCCTTCTCTGCTGGCCTTACCACCAGAAGCACTGGCCTACATTTACAACTTCTAATTTTATTACATGAAATTGTATTCATTTATTCATTTTATTTTCAACAATCTATTCTCTGCGCTAAGTGTATGTGAATGTTAGCTTTCTTGTCCAGTCAGATTTCAGCCCCTGTGGTACCATGTCAATCTAATCTGCCCAGGGCCTTCAGAATCAGTAGTGATATTACTTAAACTATATTAGCAATAGGACATTTTCTTTAACCAATCAGATTTCAAATTTGTCTCACAGGGCTAGGTCAGTATTTTTCCACTGATTGGCAGGTTAGAGCAAATCCTTTACAGTCAAGTTTGACTAGCAGAATGTGTAGCGATCTGCTGGTGTAAGTATTACATTTGAGTTAAAGTTTTCACGGCCACAATAGCTGATAGGGGTGGAGAAATTGACTTGGTCTCGGACATATTAAAGCATCCATTTTCAAGGCGGACTTTTCCAGAAAAGCTAGAGATCATGAGGAGAGGTCCCCCAACCCCGAAGCTAGCTAACTTATCTCAGCCCGGGAAAGGGTTTCTTCGCCACTTACAGACCAGTGCCTAGGAGCGGTACCACTGGCTTACAGCCTCTGAGGAGCTTAGCAAATTATATTGCTGGGAATGTTTATTTGCAAATGATCGACTTAGTGTGTGGCGTCACAGAGGGTTTGCAAATTTGAGCTGTCTGACCAAGGCTGCAGTGCTTTTGAGAACATTTGGGGAAGCCAGAGTTGATCTCCAACTGAATTAACAAGTCCACAGAAAAACAGAGCTCCACAACAAAAAGGTGAAGAAAAATAGGTAAATATTGAAAGGTTTGATAGATTGCATTATATTTTTTGGTAAGCAGGACCTTTCATTCAGGGGACATGATGAAAGTGCTGGATCCACAAATAGAAGGAACTATGTGGAGCTTCTCTCTTTTTTAGCTGAAAACAATGCAGACTTGCATTACCATCTGTCCACAAGCAAAGTGTTTTGTTGGACATCAGGGAGAATACAAAATTATCTGATCCATGCTATTGGTGACATGATGAGAGAGGAAATAAAAAATGAGGTGGATGGGACGGCAGACGTGAGTAATGCAGCGCAGCTCGCCCTGGTCCTGCGCTATCTGACGGAGGCAGGTGTCAAGGAGCGGTTTGTCACATATTTGTCACACGTTACAAGTGGCAGGCTGATGACATTGCTAGACTCATCATCCGTTTCATGGAGGAATATGAATGCCTGGATAAAGCTGTGGCACAGTGTTTTTATGGTGCAGTAGTGATGTCATTTAGATTAAATGGAGTGCAGGCCAAAATTAAGGAGAGGGCACCTATGGCTTTATTCATTCATTGCTATGCACTTCGGCTGAATTTAGTTCCGACTCAAGGGGTCTCAAAGATTAAAGAATGCAAGCGCTTTTTTGCCCACCTCAATGGGCTAGCTGCATTTTTCTCCAGATCTCCAAAACGCACGCAGCTACTTGATGATATTTTCCAGCGTCATCTTCCTTGTGTTGCACCAACCTGTTGGCAGTACACCTCAAGATTGGTTAGTACAGTTTTTGAGAAGAGAGATTAACTCAAAGAGGTGCTCAACCACATTCTGGAACATCACGACCAATATGATGATGACTCCGTGTGTTGTGCTTAATATGCGTCTGAGTGACTTTGAGTTTTGTTTTTTGTTGCACGCATTCAATGGGATTTTTGAGCATTCTGATGTGCTTTTTAGAATGCTACTGAGCAAATCACTGGATGTACAGTTCTGTCTGACAAGAGTGAATGAGTTTTGTGATACAATTGAGAGAGAGAGGGGCTGGTTTGGTGCCATCTATGTCTCCACTGAGCGCATTTCAGATGCTTCGAGCGCACGTAGAGGGCCAGCGCAAGGAGACGTTTGCGCTCACTACCAGAAACTTCAATACAGTGTTCTAGACAACATTCTTTGCCAGATACAGAATCAATTTCAAGATCACGAACAATTAATGTTTCTCTCTCTCCTCGACCACCAGCAGTTTCAGGCAAATCGGAAAAAGTTCCCACATACAGCCTTCTCCAGCTTGACGCAAAGTCACGGAACACTATTTGATGTCCTGTTTACAAACCAAACTGACCTTGATGTACACTATGACAGACTTTGAAGGGAAATCTCCCAATGACCTCTTCAATTTCCTGCACCAAAAAAATCTGAGTGAGAGCATGCCACAATTGTACAGATTGGCATGTCTGACTGTGACTATCCCTATATCCACTGCCAGCGTCGAGCGGACATTCTCTGCCCTCAAGAGAATAAAAATGTATGCCAGGAATATGACTGGGCAGAGTCGACTCGCAGCCTTGGCCTCAATGGCTATAGAAAAGGAGTTACTGATAGAGCTGAAACGCAGAGATCAACTCTACAACAGAGTCATTGATCCACATGGCAATCTATTCTAAGAGGTATGGCTCTCTCATCCACATTGTTCAATCTTTTTGGTCAGCAAAAAACAGTGCCAAACAAGAATGCAGTGGTTGGCATCATTGTACCAAGCCTCACACAGCTGATGCATTGGCATAAGCAAAGGCTATTATCATCGGATGTGTACAAAAGGAAGCATACCAAGCTGAAGTGTCTTGTTTGGAGAAACGAGAAGTCATTTCTAAAAGCAGTCCCCTGAGAAAAACTCGAAAAACAACTCTTATGGATAGGGGGTTGGCTCCAGCATGCTCCTCTTGACATAGAGGAGAAACATCCACTTGTCATTCCTGGCCACAGCCATGTTGCTACTTGGCTTATAAACTACTACCATGAAAGAGTGAAACATCAAGGTAGACTCTTCACTGAGGGCACAATCTGCTCAGCTGGAATCTGGATCATTGGGGAAAGGAAATGCATCACTAGAATTCTGCACAAGTGTGTCACATGCAACAAACTTTGTGGCAAGCTTGCAGAGCAGCAGATGGCAGATTTACCATCAGATCGTCTCAGCAGGGAACCCCCTTTTATAAATGTAGGCCTGGACGTGTTCTCCAGTTGTCGTACCCGAGGTGGGGCAGTGAGCAGCAAAAGGTGGGCTGTACTTTTTACATGCCTTAGCTTACGAGCTGTACATGTCGATGGACACATTAAGCTTTAGCAAGGCTCTCTGGTGCTTCTTTGCTGTGCGTGGTCTCATAAAGGTGATATGGTCTGACTGCGGCACAAACTTTAAAGGAGCCTGCAAAGAGCTGCAAATCCTCCTGCAAGATTCAGATTCAGATTCAACTTTATTGTCATTGCGCATGTCACAGGTACAAGACAGCGAAATACAGGTTGCATCTCAACCAGAAGTGCGTCAAGCGGTGTTGAAATAACATTATTTACAAAGTACAAGTATGAAACGATATGAAAGAATACATTTCTGTGCAATGTCTATATCTATGTCTATGAACAGGTTGTGACTACGG
>JBAMHW010000020.1:26901296-26923337 GCA_037177495.1 Rhadinocentrus ornatus | reverse complement strand
TGAGAAAAGGCTTGGTCACCGTTGACCTGTGTGTTATTTCTACAAAGTTCTGTTAGGAATAAATTCTGCTTTCTTCTGCTGCTGTATCTATTGATAGATTCATTTTAAATCATTTTGCCTCAGAATCTGACAGCTGAGGCTGTCCTGAAAACATCATGTCTGGAACTAAACTGATTGACAGGTTGCGTCGGCGGCATGGTGCTGGTGACGAGCAAAGACTGCCAGGCTGAAAGAATTCAGCCTTGCCCTCCAACCTGCTCAGACCTCAGCATGAACCACACCTGCACTGCAACATGTGTACTGGGTATGATTTACATTTTTGGATCATGTTTGAGCAGATGCTCTAAGTCAAAAGTTTGAGTCTACATTAAGCTAACAAATGCATACTGGATACATCTTTGTTACATGACATGTGTAATGGTAAATGTGATGTCTTTGGGAACACAGCTCATGACCCAAACAATGTCTCTTCTCAGGCTGTCGCTGTCCCCATGGGACGTACCTTCAGGAAGGTCGATGTGTGAATTCCAGTAAATGCATGTGCCACTGGGATGGTAAAACACTGCATCCTGGACAGGTGATCAGTAGAGACCAGTGTAGCACATGGTAAGACACAGACACACACAAACCAGTCAGAAAGAAGAAGACATGGTTATCACAGTTTTTAGATCCCAATTCCCACAGAGTTGGGAAACCGTGTAGAACGCAAATAAACATGGAGTGCAATGATTTATAAATCCCATCAACCCATTTTTTTATATTTACATAAACAAATATTAGATGTTGAAACTGAGACATTTTATCATTTCATGGACAGTTTGAGCTGATGGTGAGTTTGATGGGTGTGATGGAGGCAGGATGTGGTTCAGCATTGTCTTGCTGAAACCTGCAAGGCCTTCCCTGAAAGAGACGTCTGGATGGTAGCAGATGTTGCTCTAAAACCTCCAAGTACTTTCAAGCATTGATGGAGCTTCACAGAAGGAAGCTTCCTCTTTGCTGTTTCTGGATCCTGTTCACATCTGGCTTCTTCTTTGCATGATGGAGCTTTAACCTTCCATCTGAGAGACTCTGCCTCTCTGAAATGCTCCTTTTTTACCCAGTCATGTTTCTGAGCTGTTGCCAATTAACCTGATTAGTTGTCAAACGCTCCTCCAGTTGCTTTTAGTTTGTACCAGTTACTTTTCTAGCCTTTTGTTTGCATCACGTTAAAATGTCTAAGTTTCTACATCTAAAGTTGTTTATGATCCACTGGGAATAAAAAATGGGTTGAATTCTGTTTTTATTTACTTATTATACAGAGACCAACTGTATTAGAATCAGGGTTGTAATTATGATACAGGTTGAGGGATTTGTGAATGATAAAATAGTTTCATTGGATGGCTCCTGTCCATCAGTGTGTGCAGAGATGGGCGTGTCAACTGTGACATGTCCAGCTGTCCCGTGTCCTGTCACTGGTCAGCCTGGTCGTCATGGTCACCATGCGATGTCACCTGCGGTGTGGGCCTACAACAACGCTACAGGTGAGCTTTCTTTCTCTAAAAAGTTTCACTTTCCATGAGACTCATTTCACCCGTGATTCTGTTGTCTTTATAAACTTTATTCCATCACCTTCATCTCCTCCTGTCCTCAGATTCTTGGGTTATAAGCTCACACAATCTTCCTCCGTTACAATCTTTCAGTTTCAACTGGTCTTTTTTCACTAACTGTCTGACTGGTTGTGTCTTAGTGAACCTGTTCAGTGCTAAGGTCAATCACACACCTTACAGTGGACATGCATCAGGTTGAGGAGTCTTTTTCCCACTTGTCTCTCCTCAGGTCTCTGGTGAATCCAGCAGGAGCAGTCCAGCCCTGTCCAGGAGACTCATCTGAGGCCCGCCACTGCTCCAGCCCATGCCTCACTGGTACTTGCACTCACAGTGCAGACACATTTATTCTTCATGCATATTACTGAGCACTGTGGCCGCTCTTTTCTCTTTATTTTTCTTTAAATTCAATTTATCGCACACATTGTGCAGTCCCACCAGGTGTTGTGTTGAGCGAGTGGACCGGCTGGTCGGAGTGCAGCAAGTCGTGCTTCAGCCACGTCGATGATGTTGGAATTAGACGACGATTTCGCATCTGCAACCACACGCTTGCGCTGTTTAACCACACACAGTCTCTCTGTGATGGAGACAGTGAGGAGCAGGAGTCATGCGACACCATGCTGTGTCCAGGTAAGACCAGAATTAGCACACACCTGCAGAAAATAAGTCCTTAAAAGTCCAGACTAAGGAGCTGACTGTGGTTGGATGTTTCCAGTGCATGGTGGCTGGTCAGTCTGGTCAGAGTGGTCTCAGTGCTCGTCTGAATGTGACTCTGGTGTCCAGACCAGAGAGCGATTCTGCAGCTCACCAGCACCACGGCACGGGGGAAGCAGCTGCTCTGGACCACACATACAGACGAGAGACTGCAACTCCCATCCTTGTTCAGGTACTCTGTCATGTTTACCTGGAGCCATGGCGTAGCATGCGCCAGATGTGGTGTGTGATTATGTTGTGTTGCTCACCTCGCAGGTGTGTGTCCTGAGGGGATGACGCACCTGTTGGCAACTGAGTGCGAGGCTCAGGGGGGTGCCTGTCCACGGGTGTGTTTGGACATGACCTCAGAGGTGCAGTGCGCCACTTCCTGTTATGACGGCTGTTACTGCGCCCCGGGTTTCTACCTGTTCAACGGCAGCTGTGTGCCTCTGGAGCAGTGTCCATGTTACCACCAGGGGGAGCTGTACCCAGCTGGTGCTGCCTTGCCTGCTGATGCTTGTAATAACTGGTACTGTCTTTGATCATGGATCAAAATTACAGTTTTTCTCTTTTACTTAAACACTAAACTCTGTTCTCTGAGCTTAATTAATTTTACTAATCAAAGCCTCTTCTGGCCAGACCTTAAACACTGTTTATGTACTTAGACACAATCTGTTAAACTGCTCAGTTGTAGAACCTTGAACACTACACACTTATCACACTCTCGTGTTGCAGAGCTGTAAACGCTGACAGCAACATGTGAACACAACTCCAACACAGCTGTCAATACAGGTGGGACATGTCCACCATGTACAGGGACAGAAACATACAGAGAGACAGAGGAGGAAGAGTTCATGGAAAGGTGGTCAAGGAGGAAGAGGATGAGAAAGATGAGAAGCAAGCATTACTAATGAAATCCAGACAGACTTTGTACACCATGTCATTGTTCATAAGATGAGGGTGAGCAAAGTCTCTGTGACCACCATCATGTGTGTGTGTATATATATATATATATATATATACTGTATATATATATATAAAGTCTGTCTTTCTCTTTCACTTACTTTACTAATATTTTACTACTTTTGTTTATTACTGATTCTGTTTGTTTATTTACACCTCTTTCTGTAAAGTCCTCTGAGACAACTTTGTTATGATATAGGGCTATACAAATAAACTTGATTTGATTTGACTAAATGACTTTTTATGTTGTTATAAACATCTGAGTTTTGTGAATGTAGTCTGATTTTAAGGTTTTGAGAAAGTGGGTGGAAACTGTTGCTGTATGAAGACGATCTCTTTTCTCTTACATGTGTTTTGCATGTGTGTCTTTAACAGCACCTGTATTAGTGGAGAGATGGAGTGTGGGACGGTTCCTTGTCCAGGTGAGTTCTTCACTGGGAACTAAAATGTTCTTTGTCATGTTTGAGCCTTTGTTTTGTCTTTATGTATATATTTTTCTTTGTCAGTGGACTGTGGCTGGAGCAGCTGGACACAGTGGAGTGCATGCAGTCGAACATGTGATGTTGGTGTAAGGAGGAGGTATCGTTCAGGAACAAATCCTCCTCCTGCTTTTGGTGGTCGTCCCTGCAGGGGAGACAGAGTTGGGATTGATACATGCAGCATTGAACCCTGCCTTGGTGAGGAAGGTGATGCTAACGATGCTGATGTCTGCAGCATCCGTGTTCAGAATGGAAAACAAATGCGTCTTTTAGATTTCAAATTCTGTCACTTAGTAGCTTAACAAGTTTTAGTCAGTGACCCATTAAGTTGAATCAGGTGTGTTGCAGCAAGTAAAAATCCGACACCTGCAGGACAGAGAACCTCCAGGACTGGATTTTACATGGAACTGAAATAACTCAGCTGTGATGTGTGTGAAGGTCTGAAGGAGCCATGGAGTGTGTGGTCGCAGTGTTCAGTGACTTGTGGAGGCGGCTACAGGACCCGAACTCGCGGGCCCATCAGAATCCACGGCACTGCTCAGCAGTTCAGTGCCTGTAACCTGCAGCCATGTGGTACAGCAGAAAAACACACGTTTACATCCACAGTGCGACTTTTCCAAAGCATACTTTATGATAATATATTATATAAAAGTATTTTACATACCTAATTTGTCAGTTTAAACTGAGTTTTTGTACTAGAAAAACATAAAATCTACAACCATTGTTTTAAAAAACTTTTGGGAAGCTGTGTATAATTGATCTCGTCTCTCCCCACACCGATGGAGGAACAGGAGCCATCCAATAATATTATTTTATCATCCACAAATCAATCATCCTTTATCATCATTACAACCCTCATTCTAAAACAGTTGAATCTCTGTATAAAAGAAAACAAAATACAATGGTTTATAAATCCTATCAGAGATTTTACTCCCAGTATAACATAAACCAGATATTAGTAGTGGAGAAAAAAAACAGCCTGTCAGCCAACGATTGCTGATGATCTGAATAGGTTCTGCTGCAGGTTTGAGAAGCAGTCTCCCAACGGTGTGTCCCCTGCCTGCCTGAGAGTCTGTGAACACCTTCACACAGATCTTTTACCTATTTCTGGAGCTGTGTAAGGTGCCCTCATGCTTCAAAAGCTCCACTATTGTACTGGTCCCCAAGAGCCCCATCACAGGACTAATCAGGTTAAAGGCATTTTCTGTTTTAAAACAACAATGGCGTCCAGGATGGTTCAGTGTCTTTATTAGTTTGTGGAAGAAAATGAATAAATAATACGATCAGCCTCTCATCAACTCAATCCTCTGGTTATTGTTTTTAGAAACTGTGGTTACCACACAAATTCAGCCACAAGATCCAGATATCCGGCAACACATGATCCCAAACTGACCAATCACAAGGAAGAACCTCCGCGTAACCGTCTGCGTACCAGGGGTGCGCGTCAGGTCTGGAAGAGGTGCGCTTCGAGCCTCTGCGGAGCTACACCGAGCCTACGGCGGTTACGCAGATGCCGTGCAAGCATAAATCCTCCTTAACTGGCAACAACTCAGTAACATGACTGGTATAAAGGAGCATTTCAGAGAGGCAGAGTCTCTAAGATGGAAAGATGGACAGAGGTTCACCAATCTGAGAGAAACTAAGTCTAAACATTTCAGGAAAACATTCTGTGATGTAAAATTGTGAAGCCTTTGAAAATCCCTTTAATTCGGAGAATCAGGAGGAATATCTGTGTGCATGGGACAAGGTTGAAGGTCACACTGATTCTGGTGATCTTGGGGTCCTCACACAGCACTGCATAAAAAGCAGACATGATTCTTTACTGAAAACCATTGCATGGACTCAGGAAGACTTCCAGAAACCACTGTCTGTGAACACAGTTCACTCTGAAATCCACAAATGCAGGTTAACGCGCCATCATGCAAAGAAGAAGCCAGATGTGGACAGGATCCAGAAATACTGCCTTCTTCTGTGGACCAAAGCTTTGGGGCATCAGGAAAGCAAAAATCCAGCAACCAAGGTCCAGGACTGAAGAGCAGGTAGAATCCTGCATCAGACCAGAATGGGACAACACTCCTCTCCTAAAACTCCAGCAACTGGTCTCCTCACTTCCCAGATGTTTCCAGACAGTTGTTAGAAAAAGAGGGGATGCTACACCATGCTGAACATCACCCTGGAACTACTTTTTACATCGGGCCGAACATCACCCTATAAATCATTGCGTTTTGTTGACATTTTACACAGACACTCAGCTGTTTTAAACCGTGGTTGTAAAACAGCCAATTACTTTAGACACTTTTAACAAGAAATTAAATAAAATAGAAAGTTTGTATCTGTTTACATGTATAATTATTCTGCTCGGCGTTCCAGGTGAAGGCAGGGTGTGTCCTGCAGGCCAGCAGTGGAGTCAGTGTGTTAGAGGACCGGTGTCCTGTACAGACCTCACACTGGAGCTCAGCAGGAACTGCACACCAGGCTGCCAGTGTCCACGTGGGACTGTCCTGCAGGTGGATGACAGAAACACACACGTTTACACATGTTATATTTACACTCTTTTAATTCATTGCATTTCCATCATATTTGCAGGATGGTGTGTGTGTGCCTAAGTCTGAGTGTCGCTGTGATGTTAATGGAGGACAGTACAGACCTGGATCCACTGTGTCCAGAAACTGCAATAACTGGTAAGAACAATAGACCCGTTTCTGTAGCTGAGAAACATCTAAATTATGTTTCTTTTTGTCTTGATATAAAGAAGAGATGAAAGCGATTAAAGTGTGTATAATATTTCAGTACATGTGCAGGTGGAAGGCTGGTAAACTGCTCTCAACTCAGCTGTAACGGTAAGAAAGTTAATTTATTCGGCAAAACTGGAATCTGATGTTGTTTTTCTTTTACTATTTAATATTTGTGTAATCTGTATCAAACTCAGAGATTTGTCTTTCACCTGAAGCAGGATTTAGTTTCTCCATCTTCTTCTTTGTGCTCTGCAGTGGATGGCCAGTGGTCGGGGTGGACTCCGTGGGGTCCGTGCTCATTGTCATGTGGAGCGGGTCTGCAGTCTCGGTACCGGTTCTGTTCCAGTCCTCAGCGCTCTGGCGGAGGCCTACCATGTCTCGGGTCTCACCGTGAGGACCAAGTCTGCATCCTCGCCCCATGTGACCGTGAGTTCATTTTATGACTGTTAGCAGGGCTTTTAGGTCAGTCAGTTACCATGGAAACAACATTTTAACCTGCAGTTACATCATGAAAAGTGCACAGAGGGATGTTTTGGATACTTGAAAAAAGCAGGAAGCAGCACGTTTACGACGGCTGCTGTTTCGTCTCTGTGACGCGTGACGACTTGTTTCAGGTGACGGGGGCTGGAGTCTGTGGAGCGACTGGACCGACTGTACCAAGTCCTGTGGTGGGGGGATCCAAAGCCGGAGGAGAAACTGTGACAGTCCTGCTCCAGAGGGGGAGGGGAGATACTGTGAGGGTCTGGGGACTGAAGTCAGAGCCTGCAGCACTGACCACTGTCCAGGTACCGTGATGAGTTCAGGTTCTGCCTTCGGTTTGGGGTGATACGGTCTGATATCAGGGGCCTCTGTGTGTTTTCAGTGGCACCATGTTCCCAGGTCCCAGGCACAGTGTTCAGCAGCTGTGGACCCTCCTGCCCTCGATCCTGTGATGACCTGTCGGTGAGTAAAACAGTGCAGGACTATTGTCCCTCAGTAGGACATCCCTGACATGTCATTTTCCTGATGTTTGCTGTCTCTCAGCACTGTGAGTGGCGCTGCGAGCCAGGATGCTACTGTACTGAGGGAAAGGTCCTGTCTGCTAATGAGACAGCCTGTGTAGTTAGGGAAGACTGTCCCTGTTTGGACCTCAATACTGGACTCCGACTGGAACCAGGAGAGGTCGCTGAGGCCCGCGATGGATGCAACAACTGGTCAGAATGATATACACAAGGAGGGCATACAATCAGTGCATGTACAGCAAATTAACACACCCACAAAACCGTTCAGAAAGAGTAATTATCTTTTTCTGATTCCAGACTTCTTTACCATTTCTCTGTTTTTCAGCACATGTGAGGCTGGGCGGTTCAGCTGCTCAACAGAGTCCTGCCCAGGTGAGAAATGTCAGCTAAAGTTTTGTAACTATCCCTTTTTACCACAGTGCTTTAATAGTTCCTGTCTGTGTTTCTAGTGTCAGGTGGCTGGTGTGACTGGTCAGAATGGACTCCCTGCTCCAGGACCTGCGGGGCAGAGTCAGTAACCCGCTACAGGAGCTGCAGCTGCCCCAAACCAAAGGCTGGAGGGGAGCCCTGCCCTGGAGAACAGGAGAGACACAACGGGGTCGGTGTTCAGATCCAGAGACAGCCCTGTCCAGTTATCTCCTTCTGCCCAAGTAAGATGAATGTTAGCGCAATAATTAGCGGTCTCATTTAGAAAACAATGTGTGGGATCTATGATAAAAATCTATCATCGCAAATCTGTGCAAAAATGTCCAGATCCAGAACTCTATACATCCACAGAATATCATGAAAAAATGATGACACAGAATGTTAATGATACAGCAGAACTCTAACATGGTCTCAAGTGAAAATGAATTTAACAGGTATTCAGTCTTTTCGTTGACTTTACAATGTTCATTAAGTTTCTATATAGGTGTGCACATTCTCCTCTCATTATGTAGATACAGTGGTGCAAAAATGATTTAGTCAGCCACCAATTGTGCAAGTTCTCCCACTTAAAAAGATGAGAGAGGCCTGTAATTTTCATCATAGTTTAACCTCAACCATGAGAGACAAAATGAGAAAAAAAAAAAATCCAGAAAATCACAAAGTCTTATTTTTAAAGCATTTATTTGCAAATTATGGTGGAAAATAAGTATTTGGTCACCCACAAACAAGCAAGATTTCTGGCTCTCATAGACCTGTAACTTCTTCTTTAAGAGGCTCCTCTGTCCTCCACTCGTTACCTGTATTAATGGCACCTGTTTGACCTCATTATCAGTGTAAAAGACACCTGTCCACAACCTCAAACAGTCAGACTCCAAGCGCCACGATGGCCAAGACCAAAGACCTGTCAAAGGACACCAGGAACAAAATGTTAGACCTACACCAGGCTGAGAAGACTGAATCTGCAATAGGTAAGCAGCTTGGTGTGAAGAAATCAACTGTGGGAGCAGTTATTAGAAAATGGAACACATACAAGACCGCTGATAATCTCCCTCGATCTGGGGCTCCATGCACGATCTCACCCTGTGGGGTCAAAATGATCACGAGATCGGTGAGCAACAATCCCAGAACCACGTGGGGGGACCTAGTGAATGACCTGCAGAGACCTGGGACCAAAGTAACAAAGGCTACCATCAGTAACACACTACGCAGACAGGGACTCAGACGTGTCCCCCTGCTTTAGCCAGAACATGTCCAGGCCCGTCTGAAGTTTGCATGAGAGCATTTGGATGATCCAGTATAGAATTGGGAGAAGGTCATATGGTCAGATGAAACCAAAATAAAACTTTTCTGTAAATTCTCAACCTGTTGTTGTTGTTGTTGGAGAAAGAATGCTGAGTTCCATCCAAAGAACACTATACCAACCTACTGTGAAGTATGGGGGTGGAAACATCATGCTTTGGGGCTGTTTTTCTAGCAAAGGGACCATGCCGATTGATTCGTGTAAAGGAAAGAATGAATGAGGTCATGTATCGTGAGATTTTAAGTGAAAACCTCCTTCCATCAACAAGGGCATTGAAGATGAAACGTGGCTGGGTCTTTCAGCATGACAATGATCTCAAACCCATCGCCCGGGCAACAAGGGGTGACTTCCTAAGAAGCCTTTCAACGTCCTGGAGTGGCCTAGCCAGTCTCCAGATCTCAACCCTATAGAAAATCTTTGGAGGGAGTTGAAAGTCTGTGTTGCCCAGCAACAGCCCCAAAACATCACTGCTCTAGAGGAGATGTGCATGGAGGAATGTGCCAAAATACCAGCAACAGTGTGTGAAAACCTGGTGAAGACTTACAGAAAACGTTTGACCTCTGTCATTGCCAACAAAGGGTCTATAACAAAGAATTGAGATGAACTTTTGTGATTGACCAAATACTCATTTTCCACCATAACTTGCAAATAAATTCTTTAAAAATCAGACTGATATGAATTTAAAAATGTGATTTTCTGGATGTTTTACTATTAACCAAATCAAATCTTAAGGAATAAAGCCATTCACAAAACTAAACAACAAACAAAAGACCCAAATCAGGGCCCCGTTTCAGAAAGCAGGTTCATTAAACTCTGAGTTAACTTACCCCCGAGTCCAGCGTGTGCATGGGCAGATAAAAAGCCTCATCAATGTAACACAGATAACACGATTCACCATGGCAACAGGTGAAAAAAAGAGTCGCTCCTCCCATTTTGCTCCAGTGGAGTTTGAAATATTAATGAATGCATAATATGACCATATATTTCGGAAAAAAAGGGACACAGTAGCGGCAGCACAAGAATGTGAGCTGGCAGAAAATAGCTGACTCGAGTCGATGCGCTAGTATTATTTTTTATCTCGAGTGTTCCACCTAATAAACATTTGTATCTCTGCTTCAATGTATCTTGGCATTAATATTGCTTAATTTGGAGTTTTGTAATTGTTTCTGCACTGCAACCCTGCTATAACGTCCCTCTTTGTAGGCAGATTGTTCTGGTTGACAGTCTGATCACATCCTACAGTGACAGTTACCTAAGGAAGAGTTGGGTTTTTCTTTATGCTCAGCGTTACTGATGTTATAAAGAAAAAAAAAAAGAAAAGTGCAAAAAACAGAGTGCAACACAAAGAACTTGCTCCGCACTGAGAGCATGTCCACGACGTGTCATGGGAAAAATACAAGGGCTGAGAATATTGTTAAGATACATGATGGCTCCAGAGGGGGGGCCTGGTGACCTACGTCCGGGCAAGGGAAACTCTGGTCCTTGCTTTTTCATCATCATAGGGGTGATTTTGAGCCGCACTTCGTCTGGTCCCTCCCCTAGACACCTGTTTGCCATGGGTGATCCTACCAGGGGCATGAAGCCCCCGACAACATAGCCACTAGGATCGTCAGGACACACAAACTCCTCCACCACGATAAGGTGGCGGCTCAGGGAGGAGTAGATTAATAATCTCTTCAGTATTGAGAGTTCCCTTTCCACTGTATCCAGGAGCAGTTGCAGATTCCCCCCACGACAAAATAAATTTGTGTCGTCTGCAAATAATATAGGTTACATGTTTTTACATGATTCTTTTACATAATTTATATACAAAATAAACAGAAAAGGGCCCAGTACTCAGCCCTGGGGACCCCACAGGTAAGCTTCTGTGTTTCTGACTTGACTTCTTGTAGTGGCACACATTGTGTTCTGTCCTGTAAATAACTTCTAATCCAGTTCTGAGCTGTCCCTTTAATTCCATATTTTTGTAATTTTTTAAGTAATACTTCATGGTCAACGGTGTCGAAAGCTTTTTTCAGGTCTAAAAATACCCCTTTTGCATATTCCTTCTTTTCCATAGCTGAGGCTATCTTCTCTGTGAAGTCTACAAGTGCATGTGTAGTTGTCCTGTTGGTTCTAAATCCATATTGCTGTTCACATAGTGTGCCGTGTTTTGTAATTAAGTTCTCCAATCTAGTGAGGAATATTTTCTCCAGTATTTTTGACCGTTGTGGTAACAATGAAATGGGTCTCTAAACTGATAGTACCTGGGGAAATTCTCCTGTTTTCAGGGACTGATTACAGATGTGTGTGAGAGGTTTGACGATGTATTCAATTATATCTTCAATTATAATCAATAACATGTGAAATCCATCACAGTGAGTGTATTTTTTACTTTTGAGTTTTCTGACAGTGTCAATGATCTCCTCTTCATCCGTTCCCTTTATAAACATGGTTTCTTTAATAGTCGTACTTTTGCCTTCTAGAGTCTGTTTATCTCCAGTGATAGCAATTTCCCGAGCCAGATCAGGACCAACGCTTACAAAAAAATGATTTAATTCATTAGCAGCTGTATTTAAGTCGTTTATTACTGCACTGTTTTTTTCCAGAAAATTGTTGGGATAGTCTGTTTTCCCACTTCTCCCACCATAAGATTACTAATGTCAGTCTGTGTCATTTGTCTCGTTATTTTAAGGATTTTGCCTTTTCTTGGTCGTGATACAGTTGTGAATAACTGCAAACACTGGAAAATTATCACTAGTGTTATCATTAATCATTGATTGATGTTTCTATTTTATTTTCCTGCCAAAAACATGGGTAAATGTATTGTTGATAAGTGTGGCACTGTGAGTTGTTATTCTGCTTGGACGTGTGATTGTAGGATAAAAACCCAGACTGTACAAGTCATTGATGTACTCTGCCGTTGCATTATGTTCTTGTGGATTCAACAAGTCAATGTTAAAATGCCCACATATGGAAACCTGCTTCATATTACCAATGTTGTTTGTTAATTCGGATAAGCTCTCCTTAAAGGTGTCGATGCAAGAACCAGGTTTTCTAAAGATACAACTTATTACAACATTTTTTGCTCTGCCCACATCTATTTCTACTGTAACACACTCCGTGATAGTGTCCATCACAAATGACATATTGCCGATGAAATGACTTCGATAACTTTTGTCTATATCTAAGGCGACTCCCCTCCCTTTGTTGCCGGTCTATTTATAAAATAGCTCTCATATCCTGTAATCTGCACCATGTGGCTTTGTTCCTCACTCAGCCAGGTTCTGACACTGCTATTATTGTAAATTTTGTGCCCAATTGTCCTAGACAGTATTTCATTTTTGTGAGGTTTAAATTTATGCTTCTACTGTTATAGTGTATAACTGATATTGCATCGTCAGTATTCATATTTCTTTTCATGAATTGGCCTTCTGTATAGTATTTGCATTTATTATTGTTATTGTTGTAAAAATGATTTTCAGGGTCAACATCATTTTCAAAGTCCTGTGATTTATGATTAGTGTAACTAAAGGGTTTCCAAGTTCAGTTTTTCATAATCTGGTAAATGTTCAATCATGTTTTGTTGATGGGTGTAATTATTTTATGCAGTTTCCATTTGGCTTCATGCCTGACCATTTCCCTGATGCCTCTGATGACGTGTACTTTTGCTTCCTCTGGTGTTGATCCATTTTTCTTGATGTAAATCTTGCAGTTTGCTGTCCACGTTGCTAGAATCTTTTTAATTTTCCTCAGCATGCGAGCTTTTCTAGCAATATCTGCGTTCTTTTTGGTTAAGTGCTCATAAATATACACATTGGTTCCTTTGAGTTTCCTTCCTTGTTTTAGCAGTGCCCATTTTTTCTTTTGTTTTGTAAAGCAGATGATTATTGCTGGCGGGGTATTTTTGTTTTTACTAGGCAGTGTGTGACAAGCCTCGAATGTTTTTGGCGTGTGTTTGTGTATGTGAGTTTGTGTGGATGATGTATAAAATTATGTAAACAACAAAATTTAAAATGTAATATAGAGGAGACCCCAGGAGGAATAGTTACTGATGTCTCAGTAGCTTATGGGGATCTTATTAAATGAAATTGATTGAAATGATCATCAGCAGCCTGCTTAAATAGGGGCGCTCTGGTTGGACATCAGGCGATTGGGCCAATCATAGGCAGGTGACGACAGAGCCAGCCAATCTCAACTTGGAACCTCCTTCACTCTGTCTCCACCATTGTCCTCAATGCTGGTGTTCCTCAGCGCTGTGTTCTGAACCCAGTCTAGAACACACTGTAAACTCATGACTGCATTGCCACACATGGCTCTAACACATTCATCAAATTTGCGGATGATACAACCATTGTGGGGCCAGATCAGCAACGATGATGAGGCACCATACAGAGAGGAGGTCCAAGCACAGACCTGGTGCAGTGACAACCACGTCAACCTTAGCATCAAAAAGACGTAAGAAATCAACATTGACTTCCAGAAGTTGAGGACCACATTGCAATCAGGGCTGATATCAATGGAGAAGAAGTGAGCGGGTCACAGTCTTCAAGTTTCTTGGACTGCAGATCTCTGAAAACCTGAGCTGGACTGTGAACAACAACCATATTATTAAAAAGGCCCAGCGGGTCTTTTCCTGAGGAGGAATTGCACAATGCACAATAGTGTCCTGACCTATGGAAGCACAGAGTGGTACACCAGCCGCGCTGCATCTGGGAAGAAACTACTACAGCCGGTCATCAGGACTGCTCAGTGGATCATCAGCTCCCCACTCCCATGCCTAGTGGAGATCTGTTCGAGCCGTCTCCTCCAATGGGCCACGAAGATCTGGGACAACCCTGGGACACTCCCTGTTCACCAGCCTTCCCTCTGGAAGACTCAGAGTTATGAGGGCCGGCACTAACAGACTTAAACACAGCTTCTTTCCCAAGGCTGTGAAGAGACTGCTGCGGGAACCATGATGACCATCACACACACACCCACCCACCCACCCACTACTACCTCCCAGTCCAATAAGTGGGCTGCAACAACTCTTCTTTGCACTAGTTTTAATACAGACTATTTATCCATTCATCCATCCATTTTCTATACCTCTTAGTCCAATCCAGGGTTGTAGGGAAGCTGGAGTCTATCCCAACAATTAGCAGATAAGAGGCAGGTACACCTGGACAGGTCGCCAGTCCATCGCAGATTTTTAATTTTCTTCTTCTGTCATTCAACAGTGTTTGTCTCTTAATGTGAAGCCCCTTCATTGACGTGAACAAGCATCTGTCTTAGTTCAGTAACACATGGTTTGGTTCTCCTCCGTCTACTCCCTGCAGTTCATGGTTCCTGGAGCTCCTGGTCGGCGTGGTCGGAATGCGATGGGTGTGCCGGGTCATCCACCCGTAAAAGGGAATGTAACAGTCCTCCTGCCAGGTTTGGTGGCTTACCCTGTCTGGGAGAGAGCATGCAGAGCCGTGGTTGCCATGACAACATCACAGTGTGTTCAGGTCAGCATAATAAAGGGTTTACATCTGGATCTTTGTAGAGAGAAAAATTCAGGTAAATTCAGGTGCTACGTACTGTACGTAGAGAAGATGGAGTGCATCTTCTGGAAGGAAGAGGAGAGCCAGCTAGATAAAAGAGCTGTTGAGAGAAGTATTAAGAGTGGTTTTAGATGATCTTGATAATTTACGAACACAAACGACTCATAAGTCTTCCGTCAGTCATGAACCTGACCTGTTAACAAACTTCTACAACCCGTTTGTTTTATTCAGACTCAGGATTTTACTTTTATCAGTTTAACCAGTTTCAGCCGGGTGTGTGTGAAGTTCACACATGACTCAAATTAAGTAATAAAATCAATTTCTGCTCACAGTCTTTTTTTCTTTTGTCTTTTTCATACGGGCCCTGTTTACACGCGTTTCCATGCAAAATACAAATTTTCTGAAATGATGTAGTATACCTGCCAGGCCTCTAGTGGGCAGTAACACCTTGCGAAAGCACACCCAGGTGTGCACCACAGGTTAGGCAGGGTTTGAGTCAGCAATGATTCCAGGTCCAGTTTACACTGACAGGACTCGATTTTTGTTGCAAAAAAATATCACTCTGAAGGCCGTTGTCCAATCTTTGTGGTTATATCCACTCAAACTCTGTTGCCATGGAAACAAGAGGTAGGGACACAGCAAAACCTTTTGTGTTTTGCTGTTGCAGCATCCTGCTGTAAACAAGGTCTTTGAGGACAGATCATGTTTCTCACGTTGGTGCCCCCTAACGAAATCCGTCATATTTGGCTGGATAAAAAGTTGTGAAGTGTGGTTTCTGCTGGAGGGCAAAGTGATGGTAAGAAACTTATCAAGTATTGCTTTAACAACCCATCTGGTGAAGAGCACAGAAACACCTGCACTTTCTAACTACATTGAAAAAAAATACACAACTTTCTTCCCAAACCGATGCACCTTTGATAGCATCCTGATGAGCTGTAAGGTACAGCAGCTGCACCTTAGGAGACAGGAAGACTGTGCAGCGGCTGGTGAAAACTGCCAAATACATCATGCATATCCGGTACATCCCTTTTGGTAATATTTTACGTACAAACCAACCCTATGTTTACCTGTTAATTACAGACTGTGGTGGAGGCCAGGAGGAGTGGCCTTGCGGGAAGCCTTGTCCTCGCTCCTGTTCTGATCTCCATGGCGACACAGAGTGCTCAGACTCCTCCGGGTGCAATCGGACCTGTGGTTGTCAGGCTGACATGGTGCTGCAGGACGGAGTGTGTGTGAACAGGAAGGAGTGTCGCTGCAAGTACCACAACAGCTCCACCACAGGTCTGACCTACTTTCTGTTCTGATGGAGCTTTTGAATCTCTGTGTTGTAGCGATGACATTCATCATGTGTGTCTTCCTGTGCAGCTGGTCTGGATTCCAGGAATACATCCTGGGTTTGGCCTGGTGGGTCTGACTGGCAGTTTGCAAATCCAGGAGACGTCATCATCAGTGACTGTAAAAACTGGTATGACAATATAAGTAATACGTTTACAGACCAGAAAAAAATATTTCTCATCAATTTTTTGTTACAGCTTTATCTGCATTAACACTTTAACTCAGAACATCCAGAACAGCGTTGATGATCTTGCTGGTGACAGTTTATTGCATTTTTCTTCTGGCTGGGAGCATCTGGTACCTAACCTAAAATTAAAAGCATTACAGTGGGAGGCAGAAGCAATAAAAAGTATCTTCAAAACAAATTAATACAAAGCTAACATAGAACGAGATAAAATGCAAGAACTTATGTTCAGTGTGGGGAATTTACAATTTACAAAGGCAGCAAATAGAAAAGTTTCTTACCCTGATGTAAAACTGCTGAGTCTGCAGACCTGCAGGTTTCTGGGAGTTTGTTCCACATGTGAGGAGCGTAAAAGCTGAACGCTGCCTCTTCACGTTTAGTTCTGACTCTGGGAACAGAGAGTAGACCTGAACCTGATGACCTGAGGGATCTGGTTGGTTCATGATGAAAAGATCTATACCAGAAAATAATAGGTCTTATGATGAAGAAGCAAACTGATGGTATGGATGTTAACCACGTCATGTTGCTTTCCTGTGTTTTCTGGTCATTCTCAGCTCATGTGGTGCCGGGGTTCTGCAGTGTCAGTCGGTCCCTGGTTGCCATGTGGACGGAGGCTGGGGCCAGTGGGGACCTTGGACAGAATGCTTGCTTCCGTGTGGTGGAGGAGAGAAGTTCAGGAGACGCCTGTGTGATAATCCAGCTCCTCAGAGTGGCGGCAGAGGCTGCCTGGGAGAAAGCGAGCAGCAGAAAGACTGCAACACACACTCATGCACAGGTGTGTGTTGTATATTTATTTGACATTACAGCTCACACACAAACAGAGAGTGTGTGTTTACTGTTCTTTATGATGTTTCAGCTGCAACATGTCATTTAACCCTGAATGTTGCAACACTCTTAACTCGTTAATCTGTTTCAGAAGGTTCAAATTATTGGCATCGAGCAAAGAAAACATCTGAGGAGATACTGGAAGTAATAAAACTGGGTTTAGAACTGTCAAAAGCATATATTAAAACTGGAAAGCTAGTGGGGAACCATTGTCCTCCAGAAAGATATGTGGTCAGAAGAACATCCTGGATGATTTGGCGGAACACTGCCAAAAACATCCTTACCCTCTGAATTCATTACGATCAATTACTTTATTTATACATTTCACAACAAAACGTTTCCAAAGGGCTGCACACAAAATCAATATATCAATATATCAATAAAATAAAATCACATCGTAAAATGTGAATAACTATAATAAAATAAAAAATAAAAGACATGGAGGACCACACAACTCACGCAGTGTTAAAAGCCAAGGAATAAAAGTGCGTCTTAAGGCAAGACTTAACACTCCATGGGGGGTGTGCTGACATGGGGGGAAGGGCGTTCCAGAGTCTGCCCCCCCCCAGTTTTAAGTCTTGTCCTAGGTACCACAAATAAAACCTGGCCCACGGACCTCAGCGCTCGCACCGGAGTTTGATGAGGTCCGTGATGTATGGTGGGGCGAGTCCATGTAAAACCTTAAAAACAAATAATAAAATCTTTAAAACAATCATTACAGAGATTTTTCACTGATTCGAGCATAAAGCGCATTGCCGTATAGGACGACGAAAGCATGCATAACTTGCTCAAAAAGATTAGAAGACAGAAACGGTTTCATCTTTGATAAAAGACGAAGATGATGAAAACAAGATTTTAAAACACCATTGAGCTGTTTAAGATTACCAAAAAAAATGTGTCCACAAAAATACTTTTATAAATGTTTTGTGCTTAAATTAAGAAAACAAAACTTCAGCTCTAATCACAGCAACCAAACATTCAAAGATTATAAGGATTTTAACCCTGTAAATGCCAGCTTGATGACTGGATCTCAATGTTGCTTTTGCATGCTGCATTTTATGCATAGGCCCATGAAATGGGAAGTCACTGTTTTTAGTAAAACAATAAAAGTGACTAATTTAACTATTTTCCTCCAAAATTAACATCACAAAACACATTATTTATATTTTGTAATAGTTAGAACAATTAAAAAATGTGGTTTTAATGGGAGTCTGTGGGACATTTTTGTCCTCAAAGTGATGGATGTGAAATTTGACGCTACACAAAAACTTATAATGCATCAAAGTTAGTATTTGACTTATCCTTGATATATCCAAGATGGATTTAAAAAATAATCCCCTACCACCCAACATTTGCTTTATGGAAAATAACTCCTTTGTGTATGTTTTTATTAGGGCTCTCAAATGATCAGATAATCAGATTATTCACAGCTTTCAAATTAATCACAGATTTCAAATGATTTCAAAATGATTAATCACCATTCGCAACTATGCCTGAAATCTGCCGGTTTTTACTGGATTGTATCAACAGAACGAGCCGATGCTACAAATATTTGCTGTTAACTGACCTTCCCTTGGATAAACATCAGATGTCCAATAGACAGTAAATGCAGCATGCAGTGTACTTCTATATGTTGTTCTAAATCATCTTTACCGTGTTCTAGTGTATAATTCAGAATTCCTGTATCGTCGTCTCACCAACCGTCTCCACCTCAGCTGAACCATAAACAAACACAACAAGAGCTGATCACCGATAGCAGTCGTAAACTGAGATGACCAGAGATCTGCTAGAGCAGACATGTTGGTGCAAAACCAGCTGGACTGTCGCAAGTTTAAAAAATATTGCAGGAAAAGTTCAGGTGTGGAACCCTCTCACTGGGAAAAGAGTGTGTGTTAAAACACCCCTATTCTCCACAGAGGCAACGTCCATGGGTTTCTCCATTAATGCTGTTTATTCTCAAGTCCATCCATAGATCCACTCAGCTGATCTTTATTCTTCTTTTTAAATATAAATTAATAAATAGAGGACAATACATTGGCAGTTAAAGTGTATTATTGGATATAAAGGGTAAGTTTAGGTCATTCAACTTCAAAAGATATCTTATTTTTAAATGCTGAAAGTCTAAATATACATTTTTTTGTTAGTTGTGGCATTTAGAGTACACACATAAGCATTTATACCATGTTCTGAGTGAATACTCAATTCTGATTGCCTGTAGGGTTATAGGACTCCTATAAAAACTTCTGGTCAAATAGCCTTATTGTTGTAAATTATTGCACCGGCTAAACGCTAATTGGTAACCATGGCAACAGAAACTCAGAACATACAGAGTGAATGTTGGACAATATAAAAACGATTTAGGATAAATTTACTTGCTTGATACACATTTAATGATCAGAGTGAGTGGTGGATAATATTTCTTGCAATAAAAACTATTTAGGAAACTAGCTGTGGACTTGGACTGTTTAAAACAAAATGTGGCATCATCTCTGGACACGCACACGCTGTAAGAGCTGCACCTGCTCACTGAAATGATCTGTGTGTCACGTAACATAACGTTAAGCAATCATCTCACTTCCCTCTTCTCCAATTTCTAATTAAATTAAGAATGTTTACAGGTTGAAGGTTTGAGTGGCCTTTCATCATCTCAATTACACCTATAGGAATAAATTCTTTCTATTTGACAGGTAACAGATTTTCTTTCAAACATTTTCAAATGTATAAAGGCATCCATTATTAAATATATCTTTGATTTTAATTACACCTTGATCAATCCCATTTTCCTTGTACAAACTTTGGTTTTTAAAAGTAAAATCGCCATTGTTCCAGATTGTATATCTGTGGGGTGAAAACCCAATATCCAGGCTATTAAGGCTTGCTGATGAAATTTGGATACTTTTATTGGTAGCCTGAAACAGTGCAGTTGCATCCCATAACACCTTCTCGATTTTCTTTTCAAGTATACAGCATAAAGGCTATGGCCAAAACCATTCAGTCCCACAAAATACAGAATTACATTCCTCCTTAACCGTTTACTTAAACCACCAAAACAACTTGATTGAGCAATAAGAAAACTAAATACTGCTTCCCCAATCTCGCCCTCTACTCTGGCCACTTGGTTAGTGCCACCCAAGCTAATTAACACACCAAGCCCTTGTTAGCAACACTCATGGGTGCGCCTCCATGATTGTACTGATCTCCAAAATCACCTCAGAGAGAGAGATCAGAGACAAACCAAAACATGTACTGAAAATAAACTAAATAAATCAATGTATTAACCAACTAAATAGAATCCATCTTTAGTGGATCAATACATTAACAAAAACAATGAAACAAATAAATGGCATCAGAGTGTATGTAGAGTGTAGATGTTTGTGTAACCACATACTGAGCACCTTCTTAGTGAGGGGGTGTCTGCGTCTCCCTCACAGTAGTGAGTAAACAGTAGAACTCAGGACCATGTTTAAAAATGAAAGTAAGAACCTTTCCACATGAACTATGTGAAGGAACTCAAGGGACTGAACAGCTGTGGAGCCAGAAGAAAACCACTAACCAGTGAGGCTAACTGGGAAAAAAAGGCTTCAGGTTGCTAGGAAGCATAAAGACTGGACTCTGGAGCAATAAAGAGGGTCATGTGGTCTGATGAGTCCTGATCTACCCTGTTCCAGAGTGATGGAGCATCAGGGTAAGAAGAGATGCAGATGAAGGGATGCAGCCATCATGCCTGGTGCTGCTGTACAAGCCTGTGGAGGCAGACTATGATCTGGGGTTGCTGCAGTTGGTCAGGGTAGGTTCAGGTCTATGTTCAGGTTTAGTTTCAGGTCTAGGGTCAGCAACATTATGTGCCTAAAGAATGAGGTCAGCTGATACATGAATGAGCAGGTTATTCCATCTTCTGATGGCACGGCCTTAGTCTAAGATGACCGCAGGATTCATGGGGCTCAGATTTTCACACATGGACTGGCCACCACAGAGTCCAGACCTGAACCCAATGGAGAATCTTTGGGATGTGCTGGAGGTCCAACTCTCCCAGCATTACTACTAGATCCTGGAAAAAAATAATGAAGCTCTGGACAGAAAAAAATGTGAAATTTCAGAAGTTTATCGGGAAAGGATGTCAAAAATGACGCTAACAGCGCTAACTAATTTATGTTAAAAATGTTTAAAAAAAGCAAAGGAAACAGGAGGATGTCTTCTCTAAATCATTGCTGCTGTGCAGATGTTGGAGACACAGGTCTGATCATTTAGGGCCATGAATGCGGAGAGAGAAGTTTTGAGCAAGGTCTGAGATACAAATCAGAGCAGGACCTCTAACAAAGTAGCTGACAGGTAATGGAGAGGATTTATTCAGACTTACTTCAGATATGCAGGAGTGGGTCTAGAACAGTTTCAATTGAGGGGTCAGGCAGGGGCACTGACCAGGAAAAGGGAGGCACAAATGAGATATATATCATAAGGTCTAGATATTATGTAATACTAAACTGATTATTACCATGGAGGAGTAAAAGTGACACAATGAATTGATTAAATATATCATTCAATAATTACTTAAATGTGTCATTAAATAATTAAAATGATAATTAAATACCTCAATGTGTTGTTAAATGTATCATTAATTCATTAAAATACAAATGAATGTATGTAAAAACATATGTAAGTATTTCACTATTTCATTTTCATGGTCCTGTGCTGCAGTGCATCATGAATTTATTTATCTGTCAGCCTCGCCCATCAAAGTCAGTGGGCGGATCCTGACGCCTGATTGGTCCAGGCAGTGTGCGAGGTGAAAAAGCTGCTGAGAGAAGTAGATTTAATTACAGAAGCTCAGAGTACTTCTTCTACATTTGCAGTCACTCTATCGTCAATGTGTTGGTGGAAAAGTGCAGAAATAAGTCCAATAACTTCTATAGATTCCTCTGCTTTACTTGCTACTCGCTCTGGGTCAGCAGGTCCTGCTTCCACATCATCTGCTAGCTCTAAAATGTCTCTCGCCATCTCCCTGAAAAGTTC
>JBAMHW010000020.1:26878236-26889022 GCA_037177495.1 Rhadinocentrus ornatus | reverse complement strand
GTATGTATGTATGTGTGTATGTATGTATGTGTGTATGTGTGGGTGTGTGTGTGTGTGTGTGTGTGTGTGTGTGTGTGTGTGTGTGGGTGTGTGTGTGTGTGTGTGTGTGTGTGTATATATATGTATGTATATATGTGTGTGTGTGTGTGTGTATATGTATGTATTTGTGTACCACTAAAAGATTCACTGGCGGGAAGATGGGAGAGTGGCTGCCTGCTATAAAGGCCAGAACCAGTCACGAGTGTACTCTGGGTCAGTCAATAGATCCATTAGCAACCTGCAGTTTTGAAAACCACTTTGTGTGTTTAAAAATTACTTCAATACGAATTGTTTCTGAACGGTCTGTGCCGTTTTGTTCCATACTGGACGAAGTTTTGACCGGGCATATCCCTCTCTTCCTCAAGGCTCTTGCCCGCTCCCCCCTGCCCCCTCGGCGAGAGCCCGGTGGACTCCTCTGCGCCCAGCCTTCGAAACATGAACCACACGATATGTCTTTACGTTCGTTTAATGCTCCGATTAAAATCAGTAGGAGAGAAAGCAGCTGTGTTTCGTGTTTAATTTAATTAAAATTTTATTTTAAAGGCACAGACAAAAGTGCGTAACGACCGGAGATTTCACTGCGCTACTTCCCAAACACGATTGTTATTGGGATCGGTGCGTTTGATTTAATGCACTGGGACAATTTCCACAATTGGTGGATTGGTATTCAGTAAATTACACCAACAAATTTCCACACATTCTTGTGGTTGGCTAAAACACTTTCAACAAAATTTAAATATCTACCAGTTTACATCTACAAATTTTAAATAAAAAAATGACTTCATAAGCTGTTCTTAGAGACTTGTACTCCGCATGTTTATTAATGTTCCAATTAAAATGTTATTTGTTATTTTAAAATGCATGAAGTGAGAGAGAGATAAAAGTTTTGGAAATAGTGCCGGCAAGAATTTAAACTACTTTCACCCCTGTATATATACACATATATATCAAAAATATATTAGACAAGTAAGTATAATAATCATTTTATGCATATTTTCCGAGTCCAAGCTGCTATTTGATAACTTACTGGATTTAAGCACATCGGGGAATGTTTATTTGTGTAATGAGGGAGGGTTTGTTCTCAGGAAAATTGCTGAAAAAGAGATTTAATTGACTCCGGAAAGGCTTTTAGAGGATGCAGCGCTCTTGAAGCTGCCCAGATATCTGGGTGTGAACACAGAACCATCAGGTGTTTTGTTGCGAATAATCCACGGATGCAAATTAACACAGCTATTTTGTTACTGTGACTAATTGATCAAAGAACAAAAAAACCCAAGAGAACATTATTGGAGGTAAAGATAACACAATAAACCAGACTGACTTTTACTGGCTAGAGAGATCTTGGGGAAGAGACGGGAGGAATATGGATGCTGGATTAGGGAGCACATCCGTGAGAAAAGTGCATTGATGTTCAGTAGTCTTACTTTAAAAGAAAAGAAATGGAAAAAAAAACCTGCCTCCATGTTTGTTTATCCTTCCAGGGTCTGCTTCAGCTGAACGGCAGCTGTGTGCCTCCAGAGGAATGTGGCTGCATCTACCTGCAGCACCAAGCTTCAGGACATCCGCCCACACCTGTCACCATCCCTGTGGGAACCACAGTCACTATCGACTGCAGCACCTGGTGAGATCCCAGCTATTAAAGACCTGGGGCCTCATTTATAAAGCTGACATACATACAAAAACCGGCCTACGACAATTATAGTCATCTTTTGGGATTTATAAAAACCAAACATGGCAGTAGAATGTACCTACCTCCATGACAACTCTGACCCTGGCTTACGCACAGAATCTGGAGAAACGGAATACTGCGACATCAGCGGCACAGAATAAAACCAAAGAAAAAAGAAGCAGCCAAATTAATAATAATTACTATTAACATGGTCGTCATGTCGGTCCGGCTACAATTCCCCCACCTGTAACTATTCAGAATATTGATGGTTGGATGTAAAAAGGCACCCTAGTGCACAAAGACGTACAACATCTGGCTCTCCTGGACAATATGGTGCGAGGAGTGAGTAGATTTACAGAGACCAACAAAGCTTACTGCATGGCTCATGAATCGTGCCAGTCCCTCTGCAAGTGCTGACACTGGGTTTTCTGGCAGCTTGCACCTTCCAGAGGGAACCGGCCGATAAGGGAAAGGCCGGGAAATCACAGCTGACCTTCATCGGTTTGTCCCAACGTTACATTGACTTTCCTTCACTGGGGAAGAACAGGCAAGCGAAGCAATGCATTTTTCAGCAACGTCCGGTTGTCTGCATCTGCAGGACTTCCTCTGTGAGGACACGGCTGCTGCGGTGCTGGGTGGAGTCTCCCTCACGTGCAGCAACTTTAGAGTTGATTCAGATTTACAAACGGAAACAGGCGTGGGACGTGCTTGCGCAGGCTTTTAGAATCTGGAAGTTTAAGTGCGCTGCATTTCCTTTTTTCCCTATGTACGCCACCTGTAGTCTGCTTTGCAACGCACAGGTTTATAAGTGAGGTCTCAGAACTTTCTGCATCGGTCCTCTGGTGTGGAACTTCCTGTTCTGCTATATCTGAAGCTTTCTCTGCTGGATCCATTTCCATCCACTTCCTGTTCTCTCTTACTTCAATCTGGGTTCTCTGAGTTTAACTAATCATCATCTGTTTGACTTCCTGTCTTCAAGCCTTTGCCACGACGGGACTTTGCATTGTGACATGAGAGAGTGTGAAGGTAAGCAAGCCGAACCATGAGAAGAACTGTTTCAGCAGTTGTTTTCTTAATTCTGCTTCTTATCCTGTTCTGCTTAGCCATCCTCAGTGAATGGTCTGAGTGGACGCCCTGTTCCCCCTGTGCACCTGTCTCCTCCGAGCAACTCAGTCCTTCTCTAGGAGTCATCAGTGGCACTAAAATGGTCTCAATCCAGAGACGCTTCCGAGCCTGTTTGGACCTTGATTCCGGTCTTCCTATCAGAACAGAGGAGGAGAGCCAGTGTCCTGGACCGCTGGTTGAGGAGAGGAGCTGTCCTCAGGACACATGCAGAGGTGATGGTCTTTGTCCAAGATGACAAAATGTATTCACTTTTATCTCTACAGAAAAATTCTGTTTCTTCGTGGAGCTGCGTTTTCGTCCAGAAGTAATGAACTGCAGAGTTGTTCCATCTGAGCTCTCCTCAGGCTGCTGCAGCTTGTGACACTGAGCTCACATCAAAAGACTGCATGCATTGTTTGTATTTCGGATGAATCTCTTCCATCAAAGGTATCTGAGGGGTGGGGGTCTTTCATTCCTCGAGAGCTACAATCCTGCAGATTTTAGATGTTTCCCTGTTTCACACACGCGATTCAAATGAATGAGTCACTGAGCAGAAATTTGATGTTGGATCTGTTTAATTTGAATTATGTGTTTTAAAGGAGGGAAACATCTAAAACCTGCAGGACTGCAGTTCTTAAGGACCAGAGTTGCCTATCCCTGAATCAGGTTAATTGGCAACAGCTCAGTTACATGACAAACTGGGTCTAAACATTTCACAAAAATGTTCTGTGATGTAAAATTGTGAAGCCTTTGAAAATCCCACCATCTACAGTGTATAATATCATCAAAGGATTTGGAGAATCAAGAGGAATCTTTGTACGCATAGGACAAGGTTGAAGGTAAAACTAGATGCTGGTGATCCTGTGGTCCTCAGGCAGGCCTGCATAAAAGCGGACATGATTCTCTACTGGAAACCACTGCATGGACTCAGGAAGACTTCCAGAAGCCGCTGCATGGACTCAGGAAGACTTCCAGAAACCGCTGCATGGACTCAGGAAGACTTCCAGAAACCGCTGCATGGACTCAGGAAGACTTCCAGAAACCACTGCATGGACTCAGGAAGACTTCCAGAAACTGCTGCATGGACTCAGTAAGACTTCCAGAAACCACTGTCTGTGAACACAGTTCACCCTGAAATCTATAAATGCAGGTTAACGCTCCATCATGCAGAGAAGAAGCCAGATGGGGACAGGATCCAGAAACACTGCTGTCTTCTCTGGACCAAAGCTTTGGGGCATCAGGAAAGCAAATATCCAGCATTCAAGGTCCCGGACTGTAGAGCAGCTATAATCCTGCATCAGACCAGAATGAGATTCACTATCAGCTCATACTTTCAATCATATGGTATAATGTCTCAGTTTCATCATTTGATGTGTTGTTTCTGTTCTACTGGGAATACAATATGTGTTGATGGAATCTATAAAACATTCTGTTTTTATTTAACTTGGATTGTAGATGATGATTTACCGATCAGACGCAGTTGATAATACAGTCATGCTAGGTGGATGAACAGAGGTGATGACTCTGCTCCTCAGATCTGTGTGTGTGGAGTGTATGGAGCTCCTGGACAGCATGTGCCGAGCCGTGCAGTGGTGGAGTCAGGCAGCGCTACAGACAGCCCCTGGCCTCTCCTCCGGGGCTCCGCTGCAGGAGCCAGCAGACACAGAGCCAGAGCTGCAACACAGGGCTCTGCCCAGGTACAGTTCCTCTTGTAACTGGTTCCAGTCATTCTCTTGTAACTGGTTCTAATCATTAGAAGCTGCAAATTGGAACAAGATATGGCCAAAGGATCTTCAGGCTTTTGGGCGTAACTCAAGGGTTACGCCCCAGGGTATTTGTAGACGTTCAATTTAAATTCTGAAATATTCAAAGAGAAGATTATGTGAGGGCACTTGATCTGCTTTAAATTTCAATTTTAAATCCCACATTTATTTTTATTTATGTTTAAGAGAAGATGAAGGTGAAGGTTGGTGAAAGCCAATAACTCTTAAACCATGACAAGCATCTCTCTGAAAGTCCAATGTTGAGCCTGCCAAGCAAGATATTGTGGTCCACCAAGTCAAAGGCTGTTTTCAGATCAACAATTACAGCTACATAGTGGACCAATAGTGTGATTGATCGGGAAGAAGGCTGAATGGATGAAAGAAGGAAGGATGGATGGACAGACAAGGGAGGAAAAAAGTGATAAAAATGATGAATGGATGAAAGTGGGAGGGATGGCTAAGGGAAAAATGATGAAGGGGTGAGAAATGCAAGGGGAGAGGGATTAAGGGATGAATGGAAGGATGGATAAGTAGAGAATAAATGGATCAGGAAGGATAAATGAGAGAAGGGTTGGGAAGCAGGGGTTGAGAGAATAAGGCAAGTTCTGCTGAATGGGTTGAAGCAGGTAGAAGGTGGTCAGAGGTGTGGTTGGGCGTGGTCTGATGGTGGGGGTGTGGCCTCCTGAATCAAAGTTAAGTTTTAATCCTGAACCATTGGTTAAGGAGTTTCCTTCACTTTGGAAACTTTTAGGTTGAAGAAATGTTTCCTTTCAGTGAAACTCCTCTGTTATCGGTTATCGGTCATCAAACAAAATGTAAAAGGAAGTTTTTTGGGGTGTTAGTCTGAATGAGTGCTTGTTCATGTGCAGGTGAGCGCTGTGAGGACAGGGAGAGGACGTATCAGGAGAGCTGTGCTAATCGGTGTCCTCGCAGCTGCACTGACTTATGGGACCATGTGCAATGTCTCCAAGGATCCTGTCACTCAGGTAAATATTAATAAGAACTTGGTTTTGTGGTTTAGAAAGAAAAGCTTCTTTATTTTTAGATTTCACTTTTATTTTCTGTCTCAGGCTGTCGATGTCCTGAAGGACAGTTGCTCCAGGATGGTCATTGTGTGCCGGTGACAGAGTGTCGCTGTGGTATCCCTTCGGGCAACGGGACGCTGGAGTTCAGTCCTAAAGAGGAGCTTGTTGTTGACTGTAATACCTGGTAGGAATTGCTGGATATTCAACTCAGATGTTTCGAGATGTTTCACCCAACCACCCCCTCATCTTCATCCACAGCGTGTGTGAGAATGGGACTCTGCTATGCACCACACTTCCCTGCCCTGTTTATGAGCCCTGGAGTCTGTGGAGCTCCTGCTCTGCTTCCTGTGATCATGGCCAAAGATCAAGAACCCGGGGGTGCCAGGACACAGAGGGCGCCCCCCCCTGTGCTGAAACCATGGAAACAGGAAGCTGTAATCTGCCACCTTGTCCAGGTGTGAGATGCAACTCAGATGTACTGTTGTGGTTTTCTGCAGCAGAGTTTAACAGATGTGTGTCATTGGTCTGCAGCCAGCTGTTTGCTGAGCGAATGGTCAGCCTGGACTGACTGCAGCGCCACCTGTGGTGGGGGGGTATCAATGCGGAACAAGACTGTCCTTCGGGAAGCGGAGCCCGGTGGGACAACCTGTGCTGGACCCCTTGAACAACACACCATCTGTAACACCATCAGCTGCCTGCCTGGTACGACACACACACACTGAAAGCTGATTCAGCACTTTATTTATGAGGATAAAGCATTGATCTTCTGTCTACTGATGCGTTAATGTGATGCTGATATTTGTCTGTCTGTGTGTGTGTGTTGCAGAATGTCCCAGCAAGCAGGTGTACACCAATTGTTCTGGTTCTTGCCCGTTCACCTGTGAGGACCTGTGGCCACACACTCAGTGTCTACCTGGACCCTGTACACCTGGGTGCACGTGTCCTCCAGGACAGGTCAGCACCTCTGTGTGGAGTGTTAGGCAGGATCATTGCAAGATATCGAGCTTTTCTGGGGCCCAAGCCCCCCATTACTCAAATCCCATTTTGTCCCATAAGGACCTGTTATGTTTGTGAAAAGGACTTCTCTAAGTGAAACCTGCTATTACTGCTCCTTCCAAATAACGGCTGCTGAAATCTGAACACCAGCTGAAAAAGGTTAAAGAAATGGGCTTCTTGATAAAAAAAATTCCTCGAACAATGTGAACATATTGCTCTCTTAGCTGAAAACCAAACAGTCACTGGTGACTGTGGAGCAGTAACTTAGAGGGTGTTCCAGCTGCAGACTTGCACAACTAACTCAGAGATTGTTGCCTGGATCATTGAGATGAAAACTTTTCTAAACATTTGCTGAAGGTTGCAAATAACCTTCAGAAAACCTTCCCTGAACCACCACTTCCCTTCCTCTTCCCCTCGGTCCACCACAGCTGCTGCTGCCAGAGAATATACCCACTCCTCTCGGATTGTAGAGCATATCCGAGCCTTCTTTAATTCTGTAATAATGCAAGTTTGCCTCACTCATAAGGACGATTAGAAGAAATAACTTCAACTATTTGGTGAATATTTTATTTGACTGATCAATATAGCCGTCACTGTCAAGTAAACAGCTGACTGGGTTATTTCATATTTAACGAGAAACTTGGTCCATGGCAGGACGGGGTTCTGGACGCGTTGGTATAAATCTCACGTATGTTGTTTATGTATTCACTTTTTCACCACTTCGATCAGCTTTTCATTAAAGCCATCCGTTCAACTGCTTATAAGGGGAAATGTGGAAGCCACAACTTTCCGCTTCATTCTTTTCTGTGTTAACCACACAAACCTCAAATGTCCGACCAATCACTCAATACTTCTCATTTTGTTCTCATGGCCTCAAGAACAAGAAAAAAGTTCTCTCTTCTTATGGGGTATGTTACAGCCTTGAGGACTTTTTATGCTCGACGCAGAAGACGGATACGCAGACTGACAGACAGTTTTGTCCGTCTTATGCGTTGGTTACGCGCAGAATTTGATCCGTTTTCAAGAATCTGAGCTATCCATCGCTTGACTCTGGAACAGTTCTGTTGGAAATCACAGGGGCAGTGTTGAGCTAACACACAACCAGCGAAAGCCAGAGAAGAAGACAAGGAACAGGAAGAAGTGTATGCAGAACCGAAAATAAAAAAGCACCAGAAGAAGAAGACACAGATGACAAAGAAGTTAAAACAATAACATTCACATTTACAGACACAACTGTAGACATGGACGGTTGTGAATAACTTTATAGCGGTGTGTTACCGCTACCAATACGCGGAAGTGAACTCTGAACTTGACACTGCTTATCAGTGGATGAACTGACTTATTACCCATGGAGAGGTAAAAGATAAATGCAGCGTCATATGACGTAACTGCGTATTCGTCTTCTGCATCGAGCATGAATGGGCCTTTAAGGAGTTGCTAAAGACAAAACGCTATTCAAAATAAAAACAAAAGTAAATTACAATACCAAGAGAGCAACAGCAGCCTAATATTGAACACCACATATAGAAAGTAATGATATTCTAAACAGTTCACAGTGGCTAACGTTGAACTTTTTAACCGTGTTCACCCAAAGCAAACATGAACTTACACACTACTGTCAGAGGGTGGAGCTTACTCACCCATTGATCATCAGTGCATCTGTATATCAGCGTTCCACCTGATGCCCACACACTGCCATCAGCCGACAGATAGCATCAGCCACGGCCCCCCTCGATGTCACACTGGCAAGCTTCATGAACTAAAAGACCGTTTCTGTGTAGTCCTTCTAGATTTCCTTGACATTGACATAAGAAAATAGTCCATTTCTCATCTCCTTTGGTCTACCTCTGGTGTTTGCCTGGATCAAGGCAAGCAGTTTTTGTTGCACTACCGAGCACCTGGCCGTCACCATCCCATTCTCTTCGTAGTCATCAGAGCAGAGGCAGGATCGGCTCTATTGTTCACTACAATGTTGGAGGTAGCTGGGTCGTCCGTCTCTGCCAGACTTTGTTGTCATTTACATCGACATGAGAACCTTCTCCATTGTTTAGCTTGGCTTGCTCTGCTAGCCACGCGTTTACTTTCGTACAACTAAACTCACGGGATTTGGTCAAGACACGCCTGACTGACGTGGTTTACCACGAGCACCTCTTATTTTATACTTTCAGCCAACACAAAATTAAACTGAAAATGACAATAGAAAATAATCGCATCAATGATGATTATTTGTGCCATAATCACTTTCATTTAACCATTTTTATATTTCTGTATTTATTTTTTATTTTGGCTGTTTCAGCCCTCCATAAGTTCACGTTTTCCATTGTTTAGATGTAGAAAGAGGACAAAGAGTCGATATGGAACTGATGTTATAACTGCTGGTTGCTGCTTGCAGAAATTGTTTCTTTTTGTGGCGTCGTGGTCCACAGTAGTCGGAAAAAAACAGAGGTGCAAAATTATTTTGTAATATTTAATATGTGTTGATGATGGTTACCTTTCTTGTGCCCGACTTGTTTAGTGCCACCCCCAGCACTTGGTGCCCTACCTGCAGTGCATGATGTGCATACCTGGAGCTCTGACTACATACAAGCAGCTGCCATCCATAACTCTCAAGTCATCACAGAATAGAAGAAGACAGTTTAGAGCTCACTAAATGACAGCTCATTAATGAAACCGCTTTATTTGACTTTACAGATCATTCTATCTGTCTTCTCTTCTTGTTGCTGTTATGTCCCTCACTGCTGGATGCTGAGCTCCTGAAAATATACCGCACACAAAGCCCTCTTATAATGGGGTACATGTCTTGATATAAGAGGTCTTAGTGTGTGTGAGGATGGTTATGTAAGACATGACTCTGAACCGTATTTCTGTCCTTCGTAGGTGTTGTTTGGGGGCTCCTGTGTGTCTCATGATGACTGTCCCTGTTCATCTCTCTCTTTGCCGTCTGAGTACCACACCTGGAACATCAGCTCCGATGGCCTCACAGAGGCTCTGCTGGAGCCAGAAACTACCGTGCAGCACCTCTGTAACATCTGGTACTTACACTGTACATCTGGATCCGATCTGCAGATGCAGGGACGGCCCGAGCCTTTATGGGGCCCTTAGTAGAATTTGATTTTAATTTTAATAATCCGTCATTAGTCCCACAGTGGGGATATTTTGTGGACCCAAATCAGATTATTATACTGGTGTTTGATCATTTTTTACACTAAATATAACACATGCATTCCTTTGCATTATATGTAGTTGGCTGGCATCATATTGGTGTCACTTTGGTTCTGGTTTTTAACTTAAATGGGGTAACAAGTTCAGAAAAATGCTTTAGCATTGATTTGCATTTTTAAAATATACAGAACTATGTATGCATATGGTTTAACCAATAAAGTGAGTTTATCTAGAACTGGACCAAACCTTATCACGTTTATTTGTAATGATTTTGCCAGTAGATATCATTAGATGTCTGAGTGGAACAGTGTGAGTGGCTCCTCAGTGATGATGATCTGGTGTCTCACAGTTTAGTTTAATTAGAAATGAATTGTTATGGTGAATCTTTCCATATTTACTTTTTTGTCTCCAGTGTGTGCCAAGCTGGAACGTTCAACTGTACCTTGGAGTCCTGCGATGGTGAGTGATTTAATGCCATTTTCCTTCAGTAATAAACGCAGGAGGGAAAACAATCGGAGGTGGAACTGGGAGGGCGAGGGCAGACTAAACATGCTGACCCATTTGTAGTTATTGCAGCACCATCTGTTGGCTGAAGCACAAAAAGGCCATGACGGTTTTATTTAATAGATGTACAATCACATGGCGTCACGTAGACAAGACGACTTGCTGAAGTTGAAGCTGAGCATCAGAACGAGGAAGAAAGGAGATTTGAGTGAGTAAATCCAGTATTTACTGGTATTTTCAAACATAACCCTCTCCAGGGTTTACAGAGATGGTCTGGAGAAGAGAAAATATCCAGTGAGCAGCAGTTGTCTGGACCAGAATGTCTGGTTGATATTAGAGGTCAGAGGAGAATTGGCAAACTGGTTGGAGATGATAGAAAGGCAACAGGAAGTCCAACAAGCACTGGTTCCCACCTCTGCAGGATAGCATCTCTGGAAGCTAAACTGATACAATTCACACAGACTCACCAACACTGGACAATAGAAGATGGAGAAATGTTGCTGGTCTGATGAGTCTCCATTTCA
>JBAMHW010000020.1:26856970-26870032 GCA_037177495.1 Rhadinocentrus ornatus | reverse complement strand
TGTTACAAAATCATACATTGTGATTTCAGGATTTTTTTTTTAGATTATGTCTCTGACAGTGGACATGCACCTACGATGAAAATTTCAGACCCTCCATGTTTCTAAGTGGGAGAACTTGCAAAATAACAGGGTTTTCAAATACTTAATTTCCTCACTGTATATGCTAAAACTTCCTCAGCATGAGAGACACACTCATTAGTACAAGAAGTCATGAGAGTTTCAGGCCCTGATTGACCAAGATCCCTGGTAAAAAGGGAAAAATTGCATTCACATGCAAACAGATTGCACGTGTTGTTTATGATTTGCTGATTATCATTTAAGAATGTTGGTACAATTAATAACGGGTGCAAACATCAGTATTCAAATGAGGATTTAGTGTGCGTTGTGGTTTGGCCATGTAGAGTTTAGAAACAAAAGGTCGCAAATGCAAAATGAAATTTGACTCGGTGGAGAAACAGATATTAGTGAATGAGACAAATAAAAATATTGTTGAGCTCCAGCAAAAAATATCTCAATGGCACCAAAATGACTTTAATATGGAATAGTACTTGCTAAACAGTGAATGCAGTTGGCAAAATATAAGACAGAGTTCCAAAACAAATTGCTTATAATTTTCTACGTATTAATATATATCCCTTCAAACGAAGAAACTTCATGGCTTCAGAAAATGAGATGTTTTAGTTAAGAATACCTTCTTAAACAAGATTACCCACTTACAGTTGTCTCTTCTGGACTGTATCAAATGTATTAATTTTCTACAGAAGAGTGGTGCCCCTAATCGAAGCAATTACACCTTAGAATGTCTCATAAGTCATTTTAATAATTACAATAAGTTACCATATTAATATCGAGGTAGATCGCTACAAAGAACATATAACTTATAGACTCATCAGCCACTTCATCATGTCCATCTTGCTAGTACCAGGCCGTCTTCACCGTGTCTATATGACTAAATGTATTGATTCGCTGCCAAGTGATTGGCTAATAACGGGAAGTTGAACAGGTGGACGCTGAATATATCTCTAAATGTTTTTCTGACTTCCACCTCCGCCCACTAAGCTTTTCAGAGAACATCACCATGAAGCTTACAGGGAAAACAGCTGTCTCATCCTCAACACAGAACTGATTCTTTTAGTGCTCTAATGAGGCCGTGATGAAAATGAACCCGCTGATGTGTTCTTCAGCCAGCCCAAGCACTGCTGTCAAACGCCCTCTTCCCCAGAGTGCACAGAATACTCCTCATCCAGGTTAGGATGGATGGATTGATTGAGTGATTGAGTTTTTTTTAACATAAGGACAAAGATGGAAAAAAAAAAAGAAGGAAACGATAAAGTCCAAAAAAAGTGGGTGGAAGCATAATTTAATCTAATCCCACTCCAGTAAACCAATTCTTAGTCATTTTACCTAAATCACATTCGTTATTGATAATGATCACTAGACATTACATCATCTTATAACAATCAAGATAATAATTCAGCATATACATCAATCTAATTAAAACATATGCTTGTCATGGAGCTATACAGTAATAATTGTACTAAGAACAATCACAGAAATAATGATAGTGATGCTAAGGAAGATGTGTTTGTATCATCTATAAGCTTACAATTATTACAATGCATTGCCAGTGTTCCTCCCCCAGCTCATTCTACAAACATGTCAAGAAAACTTTCTAAATAGATGTGAATCCCTGAACCAGAGTATGTATTTAGAGCAAACATACATCCCTCCAATAATGGAAGCAATAGAAGAAATAATTTATCAAGGTGAACATGCGATTGCTTTATTTAGGAAAGCATTCAACACCATTAATCCTGCTATACTTCTTAATAAACTGTAGCTTTATGGAGTCAGGGGAGTGGCACTGAACTGGATTACAAGTTATTTGTCTGAGAGACGGTGGTTTGTGAATATAGGCGATTATTTGGTGGGTGTATAGAGATTGCATGTGGGGTCCCCCAGGGGTCAGTGTTGAGCCTTTGCATTGTTCAACATAAGCATAAATGGTATATTTCAAGTCTCATAAAATTTGCTGATGATAGTAATTATTTTTTTTCTGGAAAGGATTAGCTAGTTGTTACTATACATTATGGAGTAGATACATTTAAAAAAATGGATGGATAATAATAAATTATCACTAAATATAAGATATACTAAGGTAATGGTGTTTGGTAATAATGAAAAACATAGATTATATACACATACTTAAGGATAATGAAATTATTCAACATGTAATAGATTTACAATTCCTCGGAGTGATACCAAATATTAAAATTAGTTGGAAGCCTCATATCAAACACCTAGAAAATAATATTTCCATCATAAATAAAATAAAATAAAGGTCCTGGATTGCAAATCACATTATATTCTTTATTGTTCATTATTATTGTGTTAATTTACTGTTTAGAGGTCTGTGGCAACAACTGTAAAAATATACTGTATTTGCTTTTAATTTTACACAGTTGGTTATCTAGTTTAGTGGTTCTGAGGGCTCCATGGCTTATAAGCATTTGCAAAAACAGGGTCCTCAAGAAAAATAGGTTGGGAATCACTGATCAAGATCATACAAACTCAATTGAGATGTTAGAGAACATTTAAAATACACTTGGTAAGAACCATCCTGGTTAGTTTAACCGGCTCATTTAATGCTGTCAGAGTTAACGTGGGTTACTGTCAGCATACAGTCAGTTCTGCAGTGATGAAGGTATCATACCTCCAGATTACTTCCAACTTCTTTCTTTGTCAGAGACACCAGTTTGTCTCCTTCATTTTGATCCCAAGTGTTTTTTACTTTAGAATAAGCAACAATGTACATAAAACAGGACTTGAAGCATTCCTCTTTATGACTGTGTGCATGATGCATTCAGGTACAGATGGCTGAAGACTCAGAGGTGAGCTGAGGATGATGATGGTAGGGATCCTGCAACCTGCTGTTAGTGTGTGTGACTATATGCTAGCAGCAGCTATTCAACCTTCATTTCTCTGCCCTGTATCTCTTCCTCAACAGCTTTTATCTGTGTCCTAAGTATTCACATGTCACTCAATCTCTCGCATCTACTATTTTTGGTATATCATATAAATGGTTTTTTTTAGGGCTCCACAACATGGTCATCATATTCAGATTGGATCATTTTACCAGTGACTTATGGAGAGAAAATTGACTCTGTGCATGTGTAATGAATGATTTGCAAACTGTGTAAACATTTTCTGCATAACTTTTGGTAAACGTGTGTTTATGCAAGCACAAAAATCTGGAAATTACCAACAATATTAAAATAAAATAAATCTGCATGCACACAAATTACAAAAATTTCAAGTTGTTGTAACATGCAAGATGGCAGTGAAATGCAGTCGTGCATGCATCCGAGGCTGTGCACACCCATTTACCACTAGTGAAAAAACAACAGCATTGTAATAAATTAAAGATAATATAAATATCATAAGCCACAGTGCAATGAATGTGCAGTGATGTGCTGCTATACAGACTAAAAATGTATATAAAATATAAACCTTGTTAAAGTGACATGAGTAAATGACAGTGTTTCCAGCCAAAGGTAGGACACTGGCCGGTGTCGCTATAGAGTTCTCATTTCTGTCATTTCTCCTCCTGAGTCTCTCTGTGTTTGCCTTAATGAACCTTAGACGCCGGCTAAAGCACAGCCACTCATGCAACCAACCATCTGAGTCGTCCGCGAACAATCCAGGCTCACAGGGTGGAATTCAGCCCCAGGCTGAGCAGCTTGGAGTGGAGCGTGGTGGGACTATAGTGTTGAAAGCTGAACTAAAGTCAATGAACAGCATCCTTGCATTGTCCTCTGTGTGCTTGTCCAGGTGGGCGAGGGTGGTGTGCAGTGCCTGGGAGATGGCATTGTCCGTGGATCTGTTTGGCCGGTATACGAACTGAAGTGGCTCCAGAGACTCGGGGAAGGAGGCACAGATGTGCCCTCGGACCAGTCTCTCTAAGCACTTCATGACCTCAGAGTTGAGGGCCACGGGGCGGTAGTCATTAAGGCTGGCTGGAGAGGGATGATGATGATGGCTCTTTTAATGCAGGCAGGGACCACAGACTGGCTCAGAGAAAGGTTGAACACCATGGTGAAGACAGGAGCTAGCAGGTCAGCACAGCATCCAACCAGGAATGCTGTCAGTACCTGTTGCCTTCCTGCAGCTCAATCTCCTCAGTGTTCTCCTTACGTCATGGTTTGTCAGGGTGAGTGCATGTACCGCTCTGGCAGAAGGAATCCCGACGGCTGCAGCAGTTAGCATACTAACTAGCCGAACTAACGCCAGCCTCAAACAGCCCACAAAAACTATTTAGGTCCTCAGCAACAGCGGCGTCTGCGCTCACCAGAGCGAGGGTTCTCCTCCTGTAGTCCAATATAGTTTGCTGTCCCTGCCACAGGCTACTGGAGTTGTGATGGTGGAAAAACTGTGGCTTAACTCTGTCTCTGTAACTCCGCTTAGCATCCTTCACCTCGCATCACAGTCTGTATGATGTCACTTTGTAGTCCTCCAGTGCTTTGTGGATAGATTTGTCACCCTTGGCTTCTGGTTTGGTAAAACCCAAACAGTCGTCATGGGAATGACATCATCTACCAGATTAGCCATGAAGTCCAGCTCGCTGGACTAAAACATGTCCCAGTCGATGTACGACAGAGCATCCTGCAGCATAGCCTCCACCTGCTCATTTCAGCGCCTCTTGGAGATCCCTCCTGTGCCATCCTTTATTTGTACTGTAGCACGAGGAACACGGCGTTGTGGTCCGATTTTCCAAGAGGAGGCAAAGACACGACTTGTAGCCCTCTTTGAATTGTGTGTAACAGTTTTCCAAGATGTCACTCTCTCGGGTGGCACAGGTGACGTGCTGTTAAAAAGCCAGCATAGCTTTTTTTAAGGTAGCGCAGTTAAAATCCCCTACCACAATGAGGGCAGCGTCTGGGGGTGTTAGCAGATTTATTTTTATCACATTGTGTAACGTGACACAACCACAGCACACATACTTGCTCTTTGTTTGTGAGCAACCGCGTTGTGGGCACACAACCTTTTTTTCAGTACACCTGTAGGTCATTACAAGATCAGGTAGGTCACATGATCACCACATTCCATCATAAATAAAACTAAACATTCTCAGGGGCATTATATTAAATATCTCAACAGGGTGTTTGGTCTGGTGACGACACAGCACATCATGTAGATCCGATAGTGCCGTATCAGTGTCTGCGTGTGGTGAAATGTATACGGCAATCATGATGATGGCTGTATATTCCCAGGGGAGATGGAATGGTTGGCACAGGATGTTCCAAATCTGGTGAGCAGGAGCTGGAGTGAGTTTTGGGGGTTACTCCAGCAGTTGTTTACCATAAAACAGACTCCTCCACCTTTAGACTTGCCTGATTCCTCTGTTCTGCCCTTGCGTGATTCTTTGCGTGATATGGCCCAGTCCGGCACCACAGGAGTGATCCGTGCTTGCGTCAGGCAGAAAATGTTGCAGTTCCTCACATCCCGTTGGTATGTCACTCGACCCCTGAAGTAATCCAACTTGTTTTCTGTGGACTGGACGTTAGCAAGTAGGATGCTGGGCAGAGGTGGGTGATGGACCTGGCGAACACTGTCTCAATTACCTCGGTGCTTTATCTTTCTCTGTTTTGCCGATGTCTGTCCATTGTTGTTGTCACGCTGATCTCCACCAGCCACTCCAGGTACATGTGAAATAAGTCTTCTTGTTTGTAGCAAGTTTTCCAATGTCCAAAGTGTGCTGTAGTCACCAGTTACCCTGCCTGAGATAACTGGGATAACAGAAGTTAGGAAAACCTGCTTACAAAAGAAATAAAAGCACACAGCCTAAGCGGAGCAGTCCGGACGGCGTCTGGACGATGCGTTGCCATCTTGGATCACAAAATGCGCAAACGTTCATATTTTACACACATTTTTTTTTATCTTGAACCTCACAAATTTGCTTGTTTAAAAACTGGATAAGAATGTTAATCTATAATGGGTTTTTTTTAAGTTTTTTGTGAGCAATCTCTGAATTTAGAAGTTCCATGTTCCTGTAGCTCTAACCCAAATGAACAATCTCACGTTCCTGTTTATAAAGAAGCTGTTTGAAGTAACAGAAATGACCTGTTTACTAAACTGACTGTGAATGCAACAATATATATGTGTAAGTGTTCATTTAGACTGTTGTAAATAATATTAATTAGATAATCATGTCATGTTTTTTTCTCAGGGAGAAGTAAAGGTGGAGGAACCCGGCGACTGCTGTCCGGTCTGTAGAAAGCCATTTCCAGGTTAGTCCAGGATGTGATAACAGTCTTTGTGGATGTTTCAGTACCACCGCGTATTCTTTTTCAGCTCTGATAAAGTGAAACCAGTGGAGTCATTGTGATATTTATTGTTTCTGAAATATTCCAAATCTAAATGACCAACGGCCTCAATCCACCTTATTGATATGAAAGTTCTCATCATTCTGTAGAAGGTTAAAACCTCAATGCTGCAGTTGCCAATTAGTATGAGATTACACTACTTAGCCTGCAGTGGGTCTTTAATCTCCCTCCCTATAGAGGGAATGTCACACACTGTGAGGGGCGCTGCAATGTCACTGTGCTCTCTGTAGGGAACTCTCTGGCTCGGACTCCTTTTGTCATTTTCTCCTTCTTTTCTCATGCAAAAACATTTTTGCTTCTGGGTTCTTATATTTTCCTCTCCCTTAGTCTCTGTTTCAGCCCTTTGCTCCATCATATCTTGTTTTGTCCCATTCCTCTCATCTCTCCTCCTTTGTGTTTCTGTCAGGCGAGCCTGAGCCAGAGTGTCGGCGCTACGTTCAGGTCCGGAACATCACCAAGGGAGACTGTCGGCTTGACAACGTGGAAGTCAGCTTCTGCAGGGGACGCTGTTTGTCCAGGACTGATATCATCCTGGAAGTATGGAGCTAAGTCGTGCATGCACACACATAAGTAAACTACTTGATTGATACCAATGGGTATTGACCACATCGTGAGAACAAGTAGAAGAGTGAAGATCAATACTGGCTGCGTGAATCCGATGACACAAAATTCTAGCCAATAGTGGCCTGCTATGTCAACACGTCACGATTTTCGCCCTGGCTCCGCACCTTCAAAACCCTGACGGACTAGGTGCTAAAAATGCATCTACTCACCTTGGGAAAATCCTGATGAGAACAACTATAAATCTAGAGAGGTGGTGTCAGGCCGGGACAAGTGGGTACTAGTGGGAAAGGGGCAAAAGTTGATTTAAAGATAGACTGAGTCTTGTCTTGTGCAGACGCCACTGAGACACATGCTCTTGTTTCTATCTTTTCATCCATGGAAGACATCCTGCTCTTTGTATTGTCACCATGGTGAAGTTGTTGCTTCTTGGCATCCGTGCATATGTATAGTAAAAATAGTCAGTCATGGTGAGAAATGAGTGAAAATAAACATCAGCTCAGCCAAAAGTATCATCACTTACCGTTGCTGTGGCAACCACAGAAAAGTTCCCCTTTCAATGACCAGACTGAGCTGGAGGAGACAGACTCACATGACAACCCACAACACCAGCCGAGGTCTGTACATGAAAACACTGGCTTGTATTTACCATGTAGGGCCAAGTCCTTTCCCAGTAGCAGTCAGCCTCTGCCCTCAGTTCACACTTCAGCTCCAAGTCCAGCGAGACCTCCAGATATGCAAGACTTCTTGACATTTCTGCAGTCAGGTTGCAGCAGAAAGGCCTCCTGGCTCTGGTTGAGGAGGTAAAAACCCTTTGGATGTAAAAAGCAGAGAAACAAGGAAGAGAGATTTGTGTAAAGATCCAAGACTTACCTGTGTCGTTTCAGGAGAGGGGTAAAAAGCAAACGCCTTGAGCTATCCAGGTATTTAGTTACCATTTTTTGGGGGAAATAAAGTGGTTCTTTGTCAGTTACTGTTTCTGTCAGCCTGGCGCCAGTGAACCAGGCTGGGAGGCCTTGTCGTTCTTAAGATGAATTTCCATCTGTAGTACTTTCTGCCTGTGAATGCTTCTGAAAGTTCACACTCACTGCTAACTTTTTTTTGGTTCTGCTCATAAAGTAATCAAAAGTAGTAGTCTATTTCCAGAAGCCAAGGAGGTCAGAGACCTGAGGTGTCCTCAGAGAAAGAGGACACTGATGACAAATGGGACACTCCTTCTGTTGGGAAGCTCAAAGTTCACCTGTGGAGCTCCATCCCAGCCAGGACCTAGTCAGGGAACACAGAGGTGCATCACAGTGGGTCCTTGAGCAAGGCCCTTAACCCCCCAATTCTACCAGCAGGAGTTATGTGTGTTTTCCCAGCTTCACATGCGGCCTCCTGTCAGACAGGATGTCAGCCATGCTGAGCTGGGACAGTTTTTCTTGAAGCAGAGGTGGAATGATGGGATTAAAAGTGGAACTGTAATCTACAAACATCATCCTGGCGTAGTTTCCCTGAGGAGTCCAGATGTTGGAGAATGAAACCTTTTGGCTCGGCAGGTGAACTGTAGGGGGTCCAGGAGTGGGTCAGTGTTGGCTTTAAGCTGGGGCAGCAAAAGGCGCTCAAAGGACCTCATGACCACAGAGGTCAGGGTGATCGGTCTGTAGTCACTAAGTCAAGTGGTGCTTGTTTGTTGGGGACAGGGATGATGGTGGAAGCCTTGAAGCAGGATGCCACATGGCAGGTCAGTGAGGTGTTAGACATCTGTAAAGACCGGAAACAACTGATCACGCAGTGCTTCAGGATACAGGGAGAAGCGGTCTGGACCAGCAGCGTTGCAGGAGTTTGTCCTATGAAGTGTTTACGTCTCTCTCCAGAACAGAGTTTTTCTTTGTTCTCACCTGTCATTCAGAAGAAGATTGCCTTTTTGTCCCCCTAAGCTTCTTTTTTTCTTCTGAGTTCATATAAAAACACACACACACACATATATATATATATATATATATATATATAGGCAGTGAAATTTTAGATTACAATAATTACAATACTTTTAATTGGCAGGAATGCTAATTTGCCCTTTTGTATACCCAAAACAGTCTAAGTTGTTGCATTTTGATGTGGTTAGATGTCTTTCCAAACACCTGTCAGGGTGTTGGATGTCTATATTACCAGAAAAAAAAGACGAAACCTGTTCATTGTGTACTGAATGACAAAGGTTCTCATTTCACCACCTGCCGCTCCTCATATGTCTTTTACCCACTTTCACCTGACTTATTCCTTTTTATTGGGTCATTTTTTTCCTTCTACTTCCAAATAATCTCTCCATTTTTCTACTTGTATTTCAGCTCTCCTCCCTTAACCTGTAATCTAATCTGCTCATCGTGTTGTAGTGATATGATATCATCCTTTCTCTTTCCCCCAGGAGCCCTACCTCCTGTCAGAGTGCGAGTGCTGCAGTTACCGCCTGGACCCGGACAGTCCGGTCCGTTTCCTCAGTCTGCAGTGTGAAAGCGGAGAGCACGAGCCGGTTGTCCTACCAGTCATACACAGCTGTGAGTGCACCAGCTGCCAAGGTGAGAAATGATGGGGTCAGATGGCTTTTGCATGTGCATCTCTCATGCCAGTAAAGGAAAGCAACATTTTAATATTAACAAAAGTCTTTATGAGCAAACTCTCCACCTGGAAAGTCAGATCATTTTAATGTGGTTGTTGTTTATACAAGAGCTCAACTAATATCAGCTAACGTCACGTGAGCAAATGCTCAATTCACTTTACTTAACTCAGCAGCATGAACTTCCGATGACTGACGATAGCTGAAGATCACACACTGATGGAAAGTGATGTTTCAGATGCAGATCTGGGAATGTCTACAAGCTTTTATTATTCTAAAACAGAAAGATCCAAAATAAACCTGGATCTCACTGTCCTAAAAGGACCATGGTCAGACAAGTCACCAAGAAACCAATAGCCTTAACAACTCAGGTCCTTTATGGAGATGGAAGAACCATGCAGGACTCTTTATAGCTGAATGCTCACACAGACATTATTTCTCACTTAAAAGCCCCATCTCCACCAAGCAGTCCACCTCAGAACAGGATGAGACAGCATTTTTTGGTGTTTTCACCAGTAAAAAACGGAGAATGTCAGAATATCTGATCAGCTGGGGTCCCAATCCCACTGATGCGACCCCAAAGGGTGCAGCTTGACACAATGCTATCCGTTGATTGGTCAAAGGATTGTCACTTCCGGTGCAGCTTAGCATGAATAAGAACAGAGAAAGAACATCTCCATGTTTAAATATACTGTAGATTTTTGTTGTTTAAAGCCACATGCCAAGAAAAAAAGAACAGAAACTGCTGGATGTCCACCATTCTCCTCCTTTGTTTCTGGGCCGCGTTCTTCTTTGTTATAATTAAAGCCGTTGCACTGCTATGAACTATCTGTGGCTATCCAGCTTTTACCCTGCTTCCAGGTAAGGTTGCAGTTGCAGCCACTGATCACCACCTTATTAAAACCATCTTTTCAATCAGACATGGTGATGGTAGCATCATCCAGTGGGGATGTTTCCTGTGATGGGGACTGATAAAGGAAACAATGGATTCAGAAACATAAGACCAGTCTTGTGAGACACATTCCACAGGATCAGGATGGAACACAGGAAATTCATAAGATCATCACATATACATAAAACTACTCTAATGCTCGTAAGAAAGAGAAAATTGTGTTTTTCTACAGTCTCAATTTCCATTGTCGACCATCCTCAGACTTATGTTAATTTATTCAGTTTGCTTTGTTTGAACCTTCCATCCATCAGTCGCAGGAATCAATCAGTGGTGGATGGAAACATGCTTACATTCACGATTTATCCAATTATCTGCTCATTCTATTCAACTTTATAATGAAATTCCAGTTAATGAAACAAAACAAAGAGTGGCTTCTGGAAAACCTCCACCCATTCTGAATCTAAACCTAAATCCAGAACTCCGTTTCCACCAAGAGATCTGGATCTGGCACAGGATGGGACGGTTTGGTGCAGTTTGGTTTAGTAAATCCGGATTTCTATTGAGTTCTAACAGCCAGCTGTACCTTTACCTGATAGTCGGATGGCAATAGGCGCATGACGTTAACAGCAGAACGCCATCTTAGTCTTATAAAGAAGCAGAGGGGTGGAGCGGAGGGGGCCAATTAAGTGGCCTCCTCAGCTGCACCCTGTGGCAGCATGCCTCTCAGTTTTAATTGCACTTAGACTCCAAAAACACAAGAAACACAACACACAAACAACATCTGGGGGGCGTGCCATGTAGTGTGTGGCGGATGGGGCCACTAAAGTGGCCTCACTCTCTGCACAATGTGGTCAATGCCCCTCAATTTTAATTGCGAACAACGCAGGGGGAGGGTAATGGGGACCTCTCACACCCCTGTTCCCCCTGGGTGGCTGGCGGAGGTGGTTGCACCGGGGGCCGGGGCCCAGTTTGGCTGTGCTAATGGGCTGCTGGCTCTGGGGGGTGCCCGGTCTGCCGCATCTGGGTGGGGTGGAGGGGTGGCTGGGGGGTTGGGGTAGACCGGGCTTGGGGCTCACTGTCCTCTGGTCTGCGTGGGACGTCCCCCACGGGGCATGGTGGGAGGGTCGTGTGATGTGACTGTGTGATAGTGAGTGCTTATGGGTACAACGCAGGAAAGGATTCTATTCTACAATTCTATTCTACAGTCATTTGGCAGGCACTTTTATCCAAAGCGACTTACATCTGAGAGTAGGAACAGCTCAAGCAAGAGTTCAAACAGGGTGTGGGCATAAGTGCACGCAGCATATTCAGTACAGAGTTGAGCCAAAGAGCTGGACCAATCTTTCTAACTCATTCCGACCAGTAGAAGAGTTAAGCTAAGTGTTGAAATGCTCCTTAAACAAGTGAGTCTTTAGTTTGCTCTGCAGATCTGACGGAGTTTGGTAGATCGTTCCACCACCAGGGAACAACAGAGGAAAAGAGTCTAGCTACAGATTTTTCGCCGCGTTGTGGTGGGAGCACTAGAGGTCTTTCACTGGCAGAGCGTAAATGTTGAGATAAGAGATAATTTTTTGTGCGTGTTATGAAGGACCTCACTTAGACAGAGCGGAGTTTAACCAGGGGTTATTATGACAGAGTTCTGTAGAGTAGTTGCTTTCGGAATACCAGATCCTGGAACCTCAATATTACCATATGTTGATCAGCCAGGTAAGTCGTGACTGGGAAGGGGAAGAGAAATAGTCCAATGATGCATGAACGATGTCCAACGAGGAATGGATGAAATACTGGAGCTTATAAAGTCCAGTGGACCAGATTGTTTGCAGGTGTATTCAATCAGTACTCAGTAGAGGGACAGCGGCGATGAGTGGCAGGAGTGGGTGTGTCCGTGGCAGGGTCTGGTGCGGGCGTAACAGTAAGTTTGTATCTGGTTAGTGTTGTGATATGTTTGCGATATGTCTTTTTGATTTAGTCATTATTTTAAAACTTTTTTGTGTGTGTTTATGTACAAATGTAGCAGTTTGTATGGTATTAGTGTGGATTGAAGGGTTGTTGTCTTCTGTCTGTGGTATTTTTGTCTCTTCCTTCTATTTTCTGCTTTCCCTTTAGCTTCTTTTTGCTGTCTTCTTACTTTTTCTGTCCCCTCTGGTGAGGTCCAGCAAGAATATATAGATTCCATGATTCAAAGTAAATAATTAACAGTAACAGTTCGTTCGACACAATACAACAACCAGACTATCATTCTGCTTGCTATGATGCTGGACCGGACAGGTTAAAAAAATTAAAAAGAAGCAGAAGACAACACTATAACAAAGGAGGAGAATGGTGGACATCCAGAAGTTTGTATTCTTTCTTCCTGCTGTGGCTTTAAAATTTAAATCACAACACTGGATTTCTTGTTCTTTAAAGTTTAAACAACAAAAACTCCACAGTCTATTAAACATGGAGCTGTTCCAACTTAGCTCTTATGGCCGAATCACAGACAGGAACACCGCCTTCAGGTTTGGTGACAGCGCTCTGTACAGTGCAGCCAGAGCAAACCTGAAGAGAAGCATCAGAGAGGGCGGCTACAGGAGGAGGATCGAGGAACACCTGGAGAGTAACAACAGCAGGCAGGTGTGGCGGAGGGTCCAGCACCT
>JBAMHW010000020.1:26761175-26772709 GCA_037177495.1 Rhadinocentrus ornatus | reverse complement strand
CATTCATTCATTCATTCATTCATTCATTCATTCATTCATTCATTCATTCATTCATTCATTCATTCATTCTCTATACCACTGTTTGAACCCGTCCTCCCCGGCTGAGGTTCAAACTGGTGACCTGCTTGCTGTGCGGGTGCAGCGCTAACCACCATAATGCCCAAGAATGTGCATTAAACCAGTAGAATATAAAAACACTTCATCTTCTTCACTAACACTACCATCATCATTGTCATCATTATCAGGACGTCTCATAGGCTACCGTAATCATGCGACACGTAGTTTTATTGCCAAAAACATGTGTTAGCATGGAGGTTTTGGAATATTTAAATAAATTTTTAATCCAATATTTTCCCTAATTGAGTTGATGTTTCTTTGCTTTAATAAGGAACGGGCCAACGCAACGTGTCTCTGTGCTCAAAGACTGTTTAAAATGATAAAAACATGCAAAATGAAGAATGAATGGAATGGGCCCACCTAAGGATTTAAATAGTGAGAGAAACGTTTGCTTACAGCATCTCATTAGAAATCAGCTGCTTCTCACCAGAAGCATCAAATTCACGCTGCATTAAGCCGCTGATGACAGTTAAATGACTTAAATTTTTATTGGGGATCTCCTGATGGGCTCTCTTTGTTTTATTACTTGTTTTTGCCTTTTTAAATATTTTGTTTCCATCAATGTCTGGCCTCCAAACTGGAAATGTTTCCCCTTAAGGGATAATTTTGTTCTTTAAGAAGGTGTGTCTCTTAAAGAACAATGAAATTCCATTTTAGTTGGCAATTTCAGCAACAAAGTTACTACCCTTGCAGGGCATTAGAAGAAAAAAAAGTCCTCTTCCAAAAGCCGCAATAAAAACATTACAGATTGTTTTTACTTATTTTTGCTCAAATTGCTCAATTAGCTTCCCTCCTAATTAAGAATAGCAAATATGTCATTTAAAAAGATTGTTTTAACCCCATTAAAAGTCATTTTGATAACATAATGTCAGAAAAAAATAGACATAACATCAATTATTTTCCCTATAATACATGTAAGTGGAATGGGGATTTTATTTAAAGACCAAAATTGATAGTTTAACTTATTATTACTATATTTAAGATTTGCGGGGAAAAAACTGCTCCAAAACGTATATGTTGTGTAATTAATTTTAATTAATTAAGTTTTAATTTGGACTGAATTTGATTGAAGATTTGAGAAAAAGAAAGAACATTTTATAGAAAAACACATTAACTCATCTGGGGTTAATAAAAAAACAATAAAATGGTTTGGTCAAATCATATAAGGCTTTTGTCATATTGCTTTAGGACCAGCTCTTACCTTTTTCAGACACACAGAGGCAAGTTAGACAATAATGGGGTCAGAAATTAGCAAAGCTGTGGATCTTTGCTTCTCTAACAATCCTATTCCTTTCCAACTCACCTGTTATCGATATTAATCTCAATTTAATGTTGGATCGGCCCTGCCAAGAGATGGGATCTTATCAGATTATTCTGTTGTACATGGTTGGAAAGCCTGATTAATGACATTTACACTGGCGTAGAACTTGTAAAGATGCTGCTTCTGTGGATCAAAGCAGCTGAACAAGTCATTCAAGCGCTGACAGGTGTGTGTCAGAAGCACCCTCCTTACAAGCTATACCTCGCTGTAAAGGTGACTGATCAGACTTTCCAACCATGTATAACGCAAACACCAGTTAGTATTATTAAATGGCACAAATGACCAACCACAGGTTCACATAACATTTTCTTTCTGTAAATTGAAACAGATTTTTAATTAACAGGACAATTTGTTGTAGAAATGAAAAGTCTGAATTCTTTTCATTTAATCATTTCTAACAAATCTTTGTGCTTCATTGTCTGAGTTACTCACTGTAGGTTACATACCATAAATACAAGTTGCCTTTTTAAATCTACAGACATCTATGGCATATATAATAGCTATTCTACTAGCTTTACCTGGAATACTCTACAGTGGCTCCAATTAGTTCACCGGTGGGAAAAGCCTGAGGTTTCCCTACAACCAAATAAAGATCCTCATCTCCAAGAGCTGTTTCTTCTGCCTCTTATGGAGTGTTTATTCCTGACTGTTTAGTTGGGTTGGTTATTTTTACACACTGTGTGAGTTTAATCAAACTCATCTGTCTGATAAGGTAATGGAATCTAAACATTTTAATCAGACCCTGCTGAGGTCCTGAGCAGAGTTGTCAAACAGGTTTTTAGCTCAGGGGCAACATGCAGCCCAATTTATCCCACGTGAGCCAGAGCAGCAAATAATAACTAAATGACCTATAAATAGCAAAAACTCCAAATTTTACCTTTTAGTGTAAATTTAGTGTACATTATTAAAATGTTTTTATTAAATGAATTTTCCTTTTAGAAAATAAATTAGGAACAAGCTGAAATTTCTTGAGAAAATAAGTGCCAAGTTACAAACAAGTCCTGAAGGATGAAAACCTTAAGAGATCACTGCACTAAAACACACAACTGTATGATGTCGAAGGCACTTATTTTTAGCCTCTAATTGTCAGCTGACTTAGCTAAATGCTGCTTGGTGTTTATTGCTACTGAATGTGTCTGTTTCTTTCCAACCATCACTGAACAATGACTTTCAGCAGGGTCATGAGCCATGGAAAGCTTTTATTATCTCACACTACTTTCTTAAACATGACAACAACTAGCTCTGGGTCCATCAGAGCCCCTTTGGGATGTGGTGAGGGTGGAACTGCATCACGAAGCTACCGTCTGTCATCAACATGGACCAGAACCTCGAGCATCTACATCTATGCCTAAGGGAATTACAGCAGATTAGTCCAGCATTGGATTATTTGTCAGGGTGGTCACCTTGACCCAACATACCCAGAACCTGACCCAAAGCCAGCAGAAAAGACTTTAATTCACAGTTTATTTGAGATATAACTGTCCAAGAATATTCTGGTGAGTAGCTGAAACTTCCAGCTAGAACAAGTCCGGAATATTTGGCTGCAAGACTGTGGATGCAGGAAACCTGCATTTTAAGGATAAACATAAATCAGTTTTCTCTTAAGAGACTGTTTGTTTTTAAGCTTTCATAAGTGGTGACATACCAGAGATGGAGTGGTAATATAAGTCATTAATAATCTGAACCAGCTATAAAAGCATCAGATCAAACAGTATCTGTTCAAATCGGCTTTTGAATTTCTAGGTTCGGTGGGTTCAAAGTTTGTGCTGACCATGGAGCAGAGACACTGCTACCCATCAAGTTTTAGTATACAAACCACCAGCTTTTACCATGTATGACACACACAATATTTGGATCCTGACATTCATGCAGAAACTTCTCATTACACAGGGCTCCCTCAGAGGAGTCACCCCACGGTATTAGACGCGTGGCTTATCGATGCATCCTAAAACACTGAAGCTTTACCATCACTTTGCATGAAATACTGCCGCTGTTGGCTTGACTATCATTTAAATTAATGCAGCAAACCGGAGGTGGAAAAAAAATCTGAAACAAACCAGAGCTGTTTTCTAGGCACTTGTCTCTGTTTCAGGCTGTCATATTACTGGGATCATTTCCTCTTGGGTGAGGTCAATCTGACAGTTTCTGCAAACCTAATTTCTTTTTTCTTTCCTCACATTTTGCAGGTTTGCGTGAAGGACTTTTATCTCCCCGAATGTCTGTCTTAAAATATTTTTTTAACTTTCAAAAACATTTATGGGCAGATATGTTAAAGTTGGTCACCATGCCTGAGCCAAATGAACAATTTAAGCTAGAGATGAATGAATTTTGACCTCTGCAGCCCTCATCTGTGTGACGTCACCTGCACTTATGAGCAGTGGCAAAGAGGCTGAAAGAAACACCAACAATGTCTAAAAAATAAACAAGAAATTCAACACTATGTGCTGTATGCACACACAGCTACATCCGTTTCTGGTGAAGCATCAGGCTGAGAATTTACTGTCTAATAAACTTTGCCAGAAAAGCAGAGCAGCTCCTTCAGACTCACTCCAAGTGTTTGAGCCGCAGCAGGAGGCTGTCCTGGAGAAGATCCACGAAAAAAAGTTCAACCATTGTCGACAAAACTACTGATACTAGAGACTGTAGTGTATTGAAAAAAGGAAACAAACATAAAACGAACTTCCATGGCTGCTTGAGCAGCTGGCTCACATACAGAGGCTACAGTGAAGCTAGCACTTTAAATTTAGTTAGAAATATAGATTTTATTTATTTAACATTCATGCTACAAATAAAGATAAACACTTTCCTAAACCTCCTACTTATTCACAAAGACCATCAACGTCTATGGGTGATGGTCAAAAGAAATGTATCAAAAAGTGGTGCTGAGAGCAACTCTGGGTGCTGGTGCACCCAAATGCAAAAGTGTAACCAGTGAGACCAGTGCAGAAATCCTGGAACCCTGCTGGTAGAAAGAAGGCTGGATGTTTGGGCACAGTGTAAAAGCACAGGATGCGTTTAGAGATTTGGGTCCTTTTTACTGGTTAGAAGATGAAAATGTTGGTGATCTGGCTGATTAAAAAAGAAAAAAAACTACTACAACAGTGCAATTTCCCTTTGGGATTAATAAGTAATTTTTTTTTCCATTTCATCTGGCTGCCTGTCTTTATTGACATGTTTTAGTTTATTCATGCGTTTGTATCTGAACTGTCTGCTTCTAACCGTCTTTTTGTCACTACTCAGCTGCATCCCGACAGAAAGCAGCAGAGTTTAAAGAAAGCTTCTGCTGCTCTGAACGACATCCACAGTTTTACTTTTCCACCCGATTGACAGTGTTGTGATTATTTATTAGGAAGTTTAACAACCTTGGAGAGTTAATGATGTTCAACAGGAGGTGCGTTAGTATGCTTCAGCAACCACAGTGTAGTGGTTTAGCATGTGTGTCAGTGTGCATGTTAGAGACTTCCTTCAGCTGTGTGTGTGTGTGTTTCAATATGTGAGATGGTTTTATTTTCATCCTCAAACATGTTAGTATTTACATTCATAACATGAAATGATTAAGCCATCACAGCTCATACAACCAGCAGAGAGATGATGAAACAGGCTCTGCCACAGCTACCCTTGCTAGACGTTGAAAACAAAGGCAGTCACATTTAATGCTGTTGCCTCAATATTTATGTGAGCACTTAAGAGCCAAGAGGAGGATAAATGGCACTTGCATAGACCTAAGATATTGGGTAGTCTGTCTTTCACAGTGCTATTAGGACTTAATGTGGCAGTATTCAGAGAGGAGGGGGTGATGGACAGTGTAGAGACTGCATTAAACCAGAAAAAAAACAAACCAGTAAACAACAGAGAATAAGGAGCGTAAAGATAATGCTCTTCAAGATCAAGCACTTAGACAGACATGCTCATTCATGAATGTTGTTGCTTCGGAAACATTTCTAGCATGTTGACACTAATAATTCAGACCTTACCCACAGAAATACCCCAGAAATGGGTAATAAATGAATAAATAAAGGCTTAAAGCAGGTGTTAGCAGCAGTGAAAGCAGGCAAAGACATCTGGGATGGCTCTGGCTCTTCTTTGGAGATAAAGATAGCTGAGTTTCTTGAGGTTGTTTTGAAGTATAGGAAATAATTTCCGCTGAGCTGTGACATACCAGAAATTTAGTTTAAATCCTTCCAGGGTCATTTTCAGGAGTAAAACAAAAAACCACAGGGACCACAGGTGAGTGTTGGGAGACAACTTGATACTAGTACTTTTAATCCAACAAATAAAGCACTGAATCACTTTGACACATCCGCTGGGAAATCGACTAAAAGCTTTAAAGCATTTGATCTGCTGGTTGCACGTGTGTGGAGCATTTGGGTCCCCCTGTCTCATCTTTGACTCAGTAGCTACTTTTGTTTTGCTGTCACTCATCATGTCACCTCAAGCCCATGTGGTTCAGGCATGTTCAGAAACTACGTCCACCACAGATACCTTCAGAATGAGTGTAGACATGGTTATTTTCTCCTGCCGATCAGATCTGAAAACGTTTAAACCCCCTCTCTCGTTTCTCCTAATATTCTTTTTGATTGATTTACATGGTGCATTTTTATTCTGATTGGACACTTGATCGACTTGTGTGTAAACGTTAATAAATAACAATAATGTTAAATAAAGAGCATGTTTTTAGTCCTGGGTTAGTGTTTTCTTCTGTCAATACAAAAGCAGAAAGGTCGCTGTTAAGTTACTTTGATTTAGGTTACACTTTTAGACTGTGTAGTAACTTTAAAGAAGTAACTCATCTATAAGTTTTCCAGCTAAATCAGTGTTTTTAAATGGGAAAAATAGGATGCATATGCAGCAGAGATGGTGAGTGTGACTGTATTTTTTAAGTTGTGTTGAAAGGGATTGAAACCCTTTTGAAGTATAGAGACATTGACAAGGTAGCACCTTAAAAACCCCGTGAAGCAGCTTGACACCTGAAATACGCCTGATGTAACGAGGCCTCGGTTGGTGTGGTCACCTGACTTTGGCATGTTAAAGCAACTTTTTGAAACTTCTCACAACACTTCTGCTTCATAAGGTCGATACAGTCATTCAGCCAGGCGCGAGCAGAACATCACCTTCAGTGTGGTGAAAACAGGGAGTTTAGGACAGACAGGGTGGAGTGAGGCACTTGTATGGATAAATGACTTGTTGATGAATCATTTGTGTAATAATTAATGAATGAGTAAAAAATACTTTATGCTTAATGATAAAGGTGGATCCTTTTGTTGCCATCTTCATTAGCAACAATATTGTTGGGTCTTATCCACATAGACCATCAACATCATTTCTGGATTGTCATCTTCTCACCATAGCCAGGACCCAGAGCACGATCAGGGATCAGAAAGGAAATGTTAGCCTTCTGCCTACTTTTAATTAAACATTTTTGCTTGTTTATTCAACTTGGGTATTTTTGATCTCCTGAGGGATTCTTCTTGCATTCAAAGCCACTTGTTCCTAGGCTGTTTGAAGCTCCATGTCGGTGAGATAATGTCCTGGCATCAGGGGAAAGCCCGGTGCTGGTCAGCTCACCTCAGATGAACCTTGATGCTGCCTGAAAGCTGAGCTCAGCCTCTGGCCTCAGTCCTGTGGCCACATATGATAAACATGGCTTCCTTCGCGCTCATGTATTATTCACTCCAAACAGCTCAGTATAGCCAAGCTGTGGCCCCTGAAGTTTATCATATTTCTTCTTTTTTATGACGATAGAGAAGCTGAGAGCAGCAGAGGAATCCTGGGGGATTTGATCCAAGTCTGATCAGAGAGGTAATAAAGAAAATATATATAATGTGAAACTGACAGAACTTAAAGAATCAGCGTGCACACAGTTACAGAACTACTTCTTTCTACTGCTACTTGTGTGTAAATAGCATGTTCACTGACTTTGGGAACTTCCGGTTGAGTTGACGCTGGCGTAGATTGCTGCTACTGCTCACTGGTAACTTAAAGTGTTTTATGGGTTGTTACTGTAGTGTGGAGTTAGTTCAGTCAATTAGTTCATTCTTCCAATATCCTACAACATTAGACATATTCGTTTGTGTATGACTGGGTTAACGCCGTCTGGTTAACACTTACCTGGACTCTTCTTTCACTCATCCATCAACCCATGTCAGGACTGTTCCAGTATATGGCTGCTAAGCTCCTGCGGCTCTGCAGTGACCTGTCTGGCATCTTCTGGCTGAGCTGCACTCCACCAGGACATTGCTCTCCAAACTCACTGGAGATATATCCACCGTGGCTCTTGCTGAAATCTCCACTTCGACATAGCCCTCCGATCGCCGCCCTCTTAGAACTTCAGGCAGGGCTGCTGACCACAGTGTCCTAGCCAGCTTAGCTAAGCTGGCTAATACTGACGTCAAAGAGGACAACACTGCTCTTAACTTCGGTCTGCTTAACATCCGCTAACTTACGTCTTATCCAGAATCTCCTCATCGAACGTAAGTTTGACTTTCTCTGCTTAACTAAGCAACAACTTCAAGACTTTTCACAACTCTGCGACTCCACTCCACCGGACATACAGTGGGGCAAAAAAGTATTTAGTCAGCCACCAATTGTGCAAGTTCTCCCACTTAAAAAGATGAGAGAGGCCCGTAATTTTCATCGTAGGTAAACCTCAACTATGAGAGACAAAATGAGAAAACAAAATCCAGAAAATCACAAAGTCTTATTTTTAAAACATTTATTTGCAAATTATGGTGGAAAATAAGTATTTGTTCACCTACAAACAAGCAAGATTTCTGGCTCTCACAGACCTGTAACTTCTTCTTTAAGAGACTCCTCTGTCCTCCACTCGTTACCTGCATTAATGGCACCTGTTTGAACTCATTATCAGTATAAAAGACACCTGTCCACAACCTCAAGCTCCAAATTCCACTATGGCCAAGACCAATGACCTGTCAAAGGACACCAGAAACAAAATGGTAGACCTGCACCAGGCTAAGAAGACTGAATCTGAGATAGGTAGGCAGCTTGGTGTGAAGAAATAAACTTTGGGAGCAATTATTAGAAAATGGAACACATACAAGACCACTGATAATCTTTCACGATCTGGGGCTCCAGGCAAGACCTCACCACGTGGGGTCAAAATGATCACAAGATCGATGAGCAAAGATCCCAGAACCACAAGGGGGGACCTAGTGAAGGACTTGCAGAGAGCTGGGACCAAAGCAACAAAGGCTACCATCAGTAACACAGTAACTCAGATCCTGTAGTGCCAGACGTGTCCTCCTGCTTAAGCCAGTACATGTCCAGGCCTGTCTGAAGTTTGCTGGAGAGCTTTTGGATGATCCAGGAGAGGATTGGGAGAAGGTCATATGGTCAGATGAAACTAAAATAGAACTTTTCGGTAAAAACTTAACATGTCTTGTTTGGAGGAGAAAGAATGCTGAATTGCATCCAAAGAACAACATACCTACCGTGAAGCATGGGGGTGGAAACATCATGCTTTGGGGCTGTTTCTCTGCAAAGGGACCAGGACGACTGATCCGTTTAAAGGAAAGAATGAATGAGGCCATGTATCGTGGCAGTTTTGGATTTCACCAGTTCACTGACTTCCCCACTGACACACAAGGTCATACTCCGGATTTAATCTGCTGCTCTGTTCTCACCTCCTCCAACTGTACAGCTGATGAACTTACAATTACTGACCATTTCCTCCTCTCTATCAGCCTTTCCTAAACAAGACTCCATGTCTCATTTCTTTCCGGAATATCAAGGACATCAACATTGATATCCTATCTTTCTTTTTTTTTTTTTTTACCTTCCTAGCTCCTTTAATGACCGTTTCACTCCCTTTCAGTTATTCTCTAGCTTCCAACTCCCAAATGTCTCTGTAAATTCAAGCCTGCCTGTTTGCTTGATCCCCTCTTTACAATCTTGGTTAGGTCTTGCCTAATTTCTCTTCTCCACCTTATTTCTACCATCATCCACTCCACACTTACCACTGTAACTGTTCCCCTTTTCTTTAAAACAGCAGCTGTCTCCCCGGAACTGAACAAAGCTGGTTTAGATCCTAGCAACTACAATAATCTTTGCTTCATTTTAAACCTACCTTTCCTTTTATTTCCAAAATTCTTAAAAAATAGTTGCCACTCAACTCCACACCTATTTCATCCAAAGCTCTCTCTGTGAACAGTTCCAGTCTGGTTTTGGCCCCCACCATTGTACATAAACTGCTGTCAGTAAAATCACCAATGAGCTCCTCATGGTTGCTGATTCTGTTTACTCACTATCCTCATCCTCCTTGACCTGAATGCGTCCTTTCATACAATTTTACACATTGGCATTGGCATCTCCCACACAACTCTCCACTGATTTCACTCGGCCACGCACAGTTCATCCAAATCAAGTCCTTCAGATCCCACAATCCTCCATTACATCAGGTGTCCCCCAGGGCTCATTCCTGGGGTCTTTCATAATGTCTACTTCCTCTTGGCAATATTTTATGTAAATGCATGCAATTTCACTACATCGTGGATGACACCTAGCTTCACCTCTTTAACATACCGATTCCACACTCCCTCCTTCCTCCCATACCACTTGTTAATCTGAAATTAAATCTCGATTCACCTCCAACTTTCTTAAACTAAACAGCAGTAAAACAGAAATCCTCCTCATTAGAACTGCATCTATGCTTTCTAAGGTTATTAGTTTTTCCCTCTCCATCAGTGGCTCCCCAGTGTCCCCCTTTCCTCAGGTTAAGAGTCTGGGTGTCATCCTTGACATTTCAAGCTCATATCAGTTTTGTCACTCAGTCCGCATATTTGCATCTACGCCACATCTCTTGTCTTTGCCCCTTCCTCACAACCCGTACTGCTTGTATTTTTTTTCACAGCCTTGTTACCTGTTGAATTGATTATTGCAATTCTCTCCTCATTGGTCTTTCTCAGAAATCCCTCCATAAGCTTCAAATGGTCCAGAATTTAGCTGCTAGCATCATCAACAAAACTCCCTCCTTTCACCACATCATCCCAATGCTACAGCAGCTGCACTGGCTCCCAGTTAAATCAAGAATGGAATTCAAAATCCTACGGCAAACATTCAAAGCCATCCACAACCTCCCCCCTTTATCTGTCAGATCACCTACATGTTGCCACCTCCTCCTGCTCCCTCAGGTCTTCCTCCTCCATCCACCTCACTGTTGCCCCCCAGCTATCTCAGCATCATGGGGTGCGCTCCACAACTCAATTTACTCCCACCAGATATCAGCTCTTTTTCTTTGTTTAAGTCCAAACTCCAAACTCACCTCTTTATGACAGCACACCCTCTGTAACTACATTGTCCCTCGTTTTCATCCCTGTATCTGTGTGCTTCTTTTAAATAGCTGTTATCATTTTATTGCTTCTTTTATTGTAAAGTGTCCTTGAGTGACTTGAAAGGCACTTTGATATAAAACGTATTATTATTATTATTATTAAATGTATTCTTTGACGAATTGAATTTGGCCGTTTCATCACTGAGGTGTGTGTTTGTATTCCCTGATTTGTGGACCTGATGGAGTGTAAAAAGTGAATATATTCCTGGTCCTAATAGTGTGTGAAACGAGATCTGGTAATGCTCCGTGATATAGTCTGGCTCTGCATCCTTTACCACAGTCCTTTAGAAAGCATGAGTCTTTAAATGGCTCTGACATTTCTGTGTGTTCAGACTGCTGCTGCGGTTCTGTGTGTGTGTGTGTGTGTGTGTGTGTGTGTGTGTGTGTGTGTGTGTGGTATCCTGAGTAAAACAGAATGTTTCCAAGAGCCCAAGTTGTCAAACCATCAGTTTGTCCGCTACATTTCTCCATGACACACGCACAATTTTACAGTACTAACTCCTCTCTGGAATAATAGACATGTACTGTATAGAAATAAGTCTTTGTTCTTGGATCACTGGATGGAAAAAATGGCTTCTTATGAACAGTTTTGCATAAACTATTACTTAAATTGCACACATGCTCAAATTAACAAGGTAATAAAGTACATTCCTCCTTCAGATAAACTACTTATATATATATAATATATATATAAGTAGTTTATATATATATGTGTATATATATATATGTGTATATATATATATGTGTGTA
>JBAMHW010000020.1:26729210-26746752 GCA_037177495.1 Rhadinocentrus ornatus | reverse complement strand
CGTTCCCGCTGTGAGCAGACCACTACTGTCATTACAGATGGGTATACTTTAAATTGCACCATAATTCTGTTACCTAATCAAATGTTAGCTAATAACCCCTCTTTTTTATATAAAGACAGAAAATAAATATTCACTCGCGATAGAATACATATTATTTATTAAATACTTATTACAAGATGAGACAGGAATGACGGATGTGAAGTGTCAACGCCGTCCTTCTGATGCATCAGACGCCCACAGCCAGCAGATGTAGCTCTTTGAGTTGGTCAAATGGTTCAGAACAGCAAGCCATTTTCATGCATTGGTTCACAGTTGGCTCGATGATTCATGAGGCCTCGGTTTCACCTTCCCTACACAGTAATACAATCTGTCTTACATAGCGACTTGTTAAGGCTGCACACTTAATATGTTGCTAGGTTTACGGCATGTAGGGAGTTTGATTGGTTACTTACCATCCTCTTCCTGTTCCCGCCATGGCTTTAGTCAAGCCTAGGCAATATCTGATCAGCTGTTAAGTAGCCGACCTGGTCAACATGCAGAAGTAACGTCACAGTCATGTGATCGCTCCGGTTTGCGCCAAACATTTTTATTTTTAAAAAGTATTTATTACTTTGATCTTTATGATACTGTGATGAATGTAATGGGCTTAAATGAATGTTTACAATTTGTGTTATTTTTCTTTTTATTTTCTTCCTGTGGAAAATTAAGAGAATCCTGACTAAAGGGATATATTGATAAAAATGAAGAATTATTGAGTCCAAGGGGAGGGGCCTAGAGTATTTAAAGGGAAGCCTGAGAAGTGCAGCAGGGAGTCATTTATTGAGTTGCTTTGCTGGCAACAGGTAGGATGTACTAAGATTGAGTATTGGAGTGTTTTTGGTTGGTCTAAAGAGAGACAAAACGTACGTCTCTTTTTTTCCTTTTCTTTCTATTTTTTCTGTAAATATGTAAATATAATTCTTGCACTGGAGTTTTTGGAGATTTGAGCACAATAAATCCCTCACAAACTGAAGAGCGACTTGCCATTTGCTTTGGTTGGCTAAGAACCACACACTCCTCAGCTGTACTTACACACCAGCTACGTGTCAGCAGGCCGCAGCAATGACTGATGAGGTTTATTCTGTTTCTCACAAGTTTCATTTAGACCGAACCAACTGTCACTTTGACAGATAATCCCACTTCTGTCCACTCTGCCCCTTGGCACCTATTACTGCCCCACAGCTGTTCCAACATGAGCTGCAGTCAGAGTTGCAATGTATTAGGTGGCACGTGGAAATGTCTCCTCCAACAAATATTTCCAAGTAAAAATCAGCTGCACAAAATTAAACATCAGCAGCAGTCTGTCCGGTGTGTCTTAACAGGTTGAGTCAAGCAGTTAATTTGTACTTTTCACAGACTTATGGTCCGGACCTTTAATCTTTTTCATGTCATGATGGACACGCCTGCATCCAGAATGGGACATTTATAAATAACTTTAAATGTGAATATTTTATGACCATTACCACTGTGTCCAAGCACTTCAAAATGTGACTACAGATTAACCCTGGATTGAGAGCGCTGGTTACCAGATGATTGAAAAGCAGCGATCAAGTCTTTTTTTAGTATCCAAGTCAAGTCTTTTGTCACATTTAGTTATAATGAATAATCTGCTGTCTGGTCGACTTAGAAACACTATAATATCCAAGTAATTTAAAAGCCATACTTTATCTAACATTGTGTTGTAACAGCACTGATCATTAGTTTTACCTGAGAAATGTTCTGTCCCTGTACCATTTCTTTGCTTCAATAAATTAGGAAACCTGTAGATAAATATGTAAATGTATTCAGATCAGTAAATATGCTAGTTGTATAATATTGTAGGAGCATACTTACATAAAACGTGCACATTCACACAAACATGAGATAATGGTTGGCAAAAAAGCATATCATGAGCAATTGTTTCCATTCGCAGACAGTGATGATGACCCCATGTTCAACATGGTGGTGCTGTGTGCAGCAAACTCAGTTGTTTGCATGTTTAAAAGCTGCTGTCAGCCCTCCAGAAGCCGTGTAGAAGCTGCATTTATCCAGCGAAGGCAGATCTGAATCTGCTAATGGCAGGCCTGGTTATAATTAGGAGGTCATTAACACTCCTCCATTATTCAGTTGGTTTGAATTTATGTCTCCCTCAATGCTCTGTCACTCCAGCTCTCCATTTCATTGGGTCCAATTGTTCTTCCTCACTTCTTCTGCTTTTCATGTGAAACACAAGCTGTCCTGCTCGGTGAATATAGAGGAGGTTGACACTGGAAAGGCAGATACGCACAAAACGTGGTAATCCTCACTTCAATGGAAGGTGGAGTCCTTCCTGTTTCGTCTTTTATGCAGATCTTTCTGTATCTTCTTCTCTGATTTCTTCATTGTACTGCTCTACTGCTCTGTCTTTCAGTGTTTTTTTTAATCATTCATACCTCTTTTTTTTCTCTAATCATTGTCTTCCATGTCCTTCCTATTTACTCTATGTTCATTACTGTGTGTAGTAATTGATAGTAGGTAAACTGTAGGTACTGGAGATGATCAGGAATCAATATCAAATCGAATCAGGAACCAAGGAACATGCTAAACAAGGTAAACTGAACACCCCCAACGCTGACATCCAGAGGCAGAGGTGTTCATGTTGACAACTTGACATCACAACCAGAGGGTTGGATGTGTTGTAGCAAAGATTCACACACTGTCATCCTGATTTACTGATACAGCAGCTGTCTGCTACTCATAGGTTCATCATCACCGTTCAGTCCAATGTTGCACATGTTAGCAAGATCTCAGATGGGTTTAACATAAACAACCAGTCATCTGTTCGTGGCTCGTCAGCTGTTTGTCCCAGGGTTCACTTAGAGAAAAAGGAAGATAAATGAGCTTGGCCCAGACCCAACCAATTTAAAGAATCCAACCTGAGACTTATAATCAGAATGAGACGAGAAGCAGCTTAAAAAAATCAGAATAACAAATATGAAATGCTAAAATATTAAAAAAGGAACATAACGATTAAATTAGTAAAGAATAAATAAATAAATAAGCCACACCACACACATACAGAAAATAAATTGCACCCTTTTCCCCAGATTTCTTGTCAGCTGCTGTAACTGTACCTCACACCCTACAATGAAAAGCTTGCAGCATGTTAGCTGAAGCCTGGCTGGTCAGCAGTCAAGGTGTCGACAGCATCGCTGCATGATGTTCTGGTTCAGTTGATGCGTCACTTTGCTTCGTGTCTTTGACTTCATGGTTTCAGTCATGTTCATGATGTTATGTATTGTAGAAAAGGTAAAGTAGATTGCATTATAGACGGTGATAAGGTTCATATGTAAGGTTTTACCCTTACTCTTAATCAGAGGTGGTAAAGTCTTGGAGACATCTTGAGCAGTGTTAGAGATTTAGGTCTGAATTATTATAGGCTGGACTGGTCATGTGTTTCCACTGTAGGCTGATTTTACATGGCTGTGTCGTAAGGTGAGATACAAGCTTCTGTGGAGTTTTGTTTGAGCTGGCAAAATCACCCATAATGAATTCAGACCTTTTATGCTTTTATGCCTGTGCATAAGTCTGATTCATATGCAGCTAATGTAGCTGGTTTTGGCCACCAAGCTGGTCCCAGTAAGGTGTACCTAAAGGTGGTGGTTTGATCAAAGCCAGCAAAGGCCCGATTGTTGGATGTTAGCAAATGACATTGTGACTGATTTTCCTGAGGTGTGGGGTGTGTTAAGAGTGATTTTTTCCGGTCTGGTCCGCTCGGAGGACATCGTAAGGAGAGATCGTTGATAAGGAACATGTAGCACGTGTACAGGAACAAACGTCAATCAAGACATGAGCTTACTCAGTTGATAGACTAATGAGGAGGAACAAACAAAAACATGCCCTCGGCTAGAGAAGAGCTGGTTAAATGAAAAACAGCTTCACTTATGGCAACGTGCCACATTTTTGGCAGTAACAGCATTATGATGATGGGAGGAGCAATCAGTTGCTTTTTACTGAAAAAAGGAACAACATTATTAATAATGCTTGTTATGTTGCTAATGGATGACATCACATGACGTGCGACAGGCCTTGACTAGGACCCCGCCCACCAAGCGGTAGAGGGCTCATGCTGGTGTATCAGTTCTTTGTCTGACGTTAATTAAGCTTTGGTAACACAAGTGAGAGTGATGTGAGTAACATGACATCGTTATCATTCTCATCACTGGTTGTTTGCAGAAACTTTTTTCATAGTCGTTATATTTTTTTGTGTGTGTTTCGGAAAGAGGCTGAAAACAAGCATCATTTCTGCTTCCTGTTTGTCCGCGCTGTTTGTTTGCTGAAGTTTCGTTTGACTACGCGAGATTTGCAATATTGAGCGTGAAGAACCTGATACTCTGCTGAAGAATGGGTGAATGTGTGGTGTATTGCGTAGTGCACACCACACACTATCAGATCTCAGATGTAAGTCACTTTGGAGAAAAGCGTCTGCTAAATGACTGTAAAAGATCAGAGGAGAGAGATCTCGAACGATCTGTCTTCGGTTATCGTCCAGTGTCTGCTCTCTAAATCTGTGAAGGTTTGAAGAATCCTGTAATGTGTGCCAGCCTTAACAGAGCCATCAGTGCTTGTATGTACATGCATGTGAGACTGTCTGATTGATGACAGTAGGCGTGTGTTTACCATGGCTGCCACTAGAACCCACAGACACCTACTTGATGAATAGGATGCAGAGCCACTTCATTCATTCTCTTTGCAGCTTACAAATAGATGTCTATATAATGGTTCTTTATAGAGACCAACAGAGCAGGGCTGCTGCTAGCTGTTTGCATACCTGAAGCACTTTTTGGTGCCCCCCAAACACACACCTCTTGCCTCTCACTGTAAAATGAGAAGGCAAAACCTTAATAGAACAACAAAGATACTTTAAATCTGGCATGTTTAACACAATCCGTCTCTCACACCTGCCACATGCTGCACATCGAGAATAAAAAGACCGCAGCCCTCCAGTCAAATTAGCAGTCCATATCTCAGTCTTCAGCAGCCAGCTGTGTGTTCATACCTCTGTAATAATCTCAAACTGAGTCCACCACCAGCTCTAAATCTGGTCCTGTTTAATCCATGGTGACAGAATCATCAGCAGCATGGACGGTCTGTTGTCAGCTGATGTAGTGTTTCCATAAACACCCTGCTCATTGCTAAGTTGTGTTAGTATAGAGTCAGCCAGTACTCAGAAACATGATAGCATCATTCTACTTTTATGTCTTCCCTCTACGACCTGCTGGCCTCTCCACGTACTGCTGATTCGGTTGCTGATTCGCCCTACCCCATTTCTAAAATACACTAACATTCCAACTCTGTTTCACAACTTAAACTTCCTAGTTCACAATAAAAGATGTAACACTTATATTTATTAGATATTAAACTGGTTTATGTTTTTACTTTCCTTTAATTGATCTGTGAAACTGTTCCATAATTGTACCCCTGACACGGAAACACACAAACACGCTGCTTTTTTAAATTCAGCTTCTCCCTTAAATCATAACCTCCTCCTCTGGATGAAAACAAATTCTCAATATTATTTGGAAGTAAATTATTTCTGGCTCTGAAGATTATCTGTGCTTTTTAAAACAGGATCAAATCTGGAAAATTTAGAGCTTTTTAGATATTTTTATGATCTCTATATCCTGCATTATTTATCTTATTATTATTTATCTTTTATTTGTCTAATAGCCCTTTTCTGCATGTATTTATTGTTTGTTTATTACTTTTGTGTGTATTTCCCCTCATCTCTATGCTGTGACTCATGAATGGTACAATATAAGGTATGCAGAGCTTTCAAGTTTAGTATGTGCCTTGTTTTTCTCAAGACAGCAATACTCCATGCCAACTTCCCCGAACATAATTAATGTGGTTTCCAACAGATTTTGTGGTCTAAGATTACACCGAGAAATTTAATTTCATTAACTCTTTCTATATTTACATTATCAATGATTAAGTTTGCTTCTACATTTCTCTTATGATTGACAAACAAGATAAAACTAGTTTTATTCAGATTTAATGAATCAATCTGTATAATTCCACCTCCAAAAGCTGATGCAGTTCCACACCTGAACAAAAAATATTTGTCATGTACAAATAATACAAACCTGAATGTATCTGACACTTTGCAAATATCATTAATACACATAATAAAAATTTTAGAGACACCAGGCTCTACCTGCTGCTTCTATCCTAGAAGTTTATTCTGCTTTTTAAATTCTAGTTTGGTCTGCACAACGTTTTTCTTACATTTGATTTAGTACATCTAATGGCATCCATCCACCTATCTAGGAGGGGAAGTCATAGATGGCAGGATGTGATGTAGTCCCAGCCACCAACTGGCAAGAGAGGCAGCGTGCACGCCCTGCTCATCTTTTATATGGTGCTCCTGTCCAGTAATTGGCTGACAGATGCAAAGTGCCATCAATAGACACCAGACTGTCCTGCTAAAATCTGAAGGTGTTTAAATGGGCTGAATATGACAGTCACATCTGAGCTAACAACACGTTTCCTGAAGTCCAGATCAACGAAAACACTCAGATGGGTTTTCCCACCCTGTTAGAACTCGAACAGCTGCCTGGTTCTGGTCAGGTTTGTGGATCTGAGGACCCACGTGGAGCCGGAAAATGTTTTTTAACAAGCTGTAACAGTGACTGTCAGAGTACCATGAAGCTGAGAAGAGTAATATTTTTAGAGTTTAATGGCACTAAAAACAACTGTTTATGACCTCTGAATATCAGGGACAGGTGACTTCATGGACGAGCTGTTGTAGCAGCGACCATCACTGATCATCATGTTGGACCAATAGCTCACGTTCTTTAAAACTGGTAAACATGAACATGAATAATGAATCTTTTTTACGCATATCTCTTCGCTGAAACCATGATGTACCATTTAAAGTTAACCAAACTGTGTAATAAGCTTCCCATCACCATAGTCTCATTAAAAATGGAGTTACTACCTAAAAATGTGACCGTAAATGAACCTGTAAAATCCCTGTAAGCTTGAGTGGGGAGTGGAGCTGGTGGAAATCAGAAAGGTTTCATTATGTGAAAAATCACACCGGTCCACACGATGTCATGATGGCTGCGTCATCTTTCAATGCAATTTAAATGTCCACCAGACAATGGTGCTGCTTCAGAGATCAGAGTAAATTGGGCAGCTGGATTTTCAAGTCCGTATCAAATACTGTGAAACATTTTAATGTGATCATGTAGAGGTGGGAAGAAACCACCCAGGCATTTGAGGGCTGCATCCCTTTTATTTATTTATTTTTCTTTCTTTTTCCATGTCACTTCTTGTGTGCTTAAACTTGGTGTTAAAAGAGCTTCAACAATAGATTGACCTTCATGAGAGGAGGCATCCCTGCCATAACGACTTTAACTAACAGCAAACTGGCTCAGTTTTGTATCTTGACCATAGTCAGAACAACAAAAACCCAGCAGGCTAAGAGATTCACCAGCTGTGAGAAATTAAAGAGCTAAAAATCAGAGTGTAGCGGAGCTGGAACCCAAACTGAGCAGACGAGACCTCGGCTAATTAAGAACAGAGGGTTGGAGAGAGAGAAAGACAAGAGGAGACATCCAGACTGACCAAAGAGACAAAAACAAGTTGGACAGGACAAAAAAAAGAACAGGCTGGCATTTAGGTTCAGGATAATGAGGTGCAGGAAAGAGAAATGAACTGAGGCAAAGAGACGTGCGTTAAAAAAGATTCAGTATTCATGTTTATGTTTACCAGTTTTATAGAACGTAAGTTATTTGTCAAACATGATGACAAGTGATGGTCGCTGCTGTTCTTAGCTGACAGGAGGCACCCGGTGTGGTCTTCTGCTGCTTCAAGGTTGGACGTGTTGTGTGTTTAGAGATGATGTTCGGCAGACCTTGGTGGGAACCAGTGCTTATGTGACTTCCTGTTGTCTTTCTATTATCTCCAACCAGTCTGCCCATCCTCCTCTGACCTCTGACATCAACAAGACATTCTGGTCCAGACAACTGCTGCTCACTGTATATTTTCTCTTCTTCAGACCTTTCTCTGGAAACCCTAGAGATGGTTGTGGGTGAAAATCCCTCATTCTGATGCTCAGTTTGAAATTCAGCAAGTCGTCTTCACCATCTCTACATGACTACATGCTGCCATGTGATTGGCTGCTTAGATATCTGTGTTAACAAGCATGTGGCACTGACAAAGTGGACATGAGTGTATTTGACATATAGTCATGAATCAGTATGTTGAAGAATGTAAGAATATTTTGACATCATTGTGATACTGGAAAAATGTATCATGAAGAAACACAGCAAAGATAATATACAGTCTGTCTGCATGCTTCAACACTAACACACACATCTGAAGCCTCCCATACAAACGCAGTATGTCTCCCCTATGTAGGACAATGAGCCAGTCCAGATGAAGTGTTATTACTGGTGTGTGTTGGTCGACCTGAGCCTGAACCTTTTTTTTTGGAGTAAAGTTTCCTGTCAGGTTTCTCTACAGCTACTTCATCATTTTCTCCTTTCTGACTGTGCCTCTGTCCTTGGTGCTTAATTCTCTAACCGAGAAGGTACCTCTTCTTTTTAAAGGTTTGGGTTTATTCTGCAATGACTCAGATCAAGTCTGTGTGAGCTCACTTCCCCCTTGAGGAAGGACGTTATTATGCGTGCCAATGGAGGGGCACATTCTACATTGCAGTTTAGATTTATGCCATTCATGCTGCAGCCCGCGTGTACGTGCGGACGGAATTTACACTTTGGCAATAGATGAATATATACAGGACAAAGCATGGCTGACTTATCAGTGAAAGAAATGGCCGTTTTTCACCAACTTTTTTTGCTTCTGTGATTGACTCCAAACCGAACACGCTTATTGGTCCTGCTGCTAGGATACTCTGGTAAAAATTTCAACTTTGTAGCATAAAGTATGCCAAAGTTATGGCTCTTTGAAAACCGCATTTTACTGTGGGAATTTAATGAGCCACGGGGCGCTGTGACGTCATCATTGCCTGCTAGCACACGGGGCATTTCACGCTTATCACTCACAATCTCAACATCTTTATACATCAACAATCACTACAGCGCCACCTAGCAGCCGCCTTCGTTTTCATAGCTTTTCAAACCATGCTCATATTTCCCACTTTTAATCGCAGACATAAACATAGCTTATTAAGTTGCAACGTATTTCCCACTTTTGATCGCAGTCCCGACCGCAGCATTTTTGTATGTGAAAAACGAGTATAGCACCACCTAGTGGACACTTTTAATTTTGAACTTTTTCCAATTATGCTGAAATTTTACTTCTTTTTTTTTTCCCTTCATCAGCTTTCAAGCTGTTGCAGCTTGTGAAAATCCCAGAGCTCACCAATCAAACATTGACTATCATTCACCATAACACACAAGGACTGCCATGCCACATTGAAGATCTAAAATGCCATCGTGATCTATGTCTAACAGAAACACACTTGTCTGGATCATCTGTCTCACCTGATTTCCAGTTGGAAGGATGCAACATGTTCACCCGCAACAGACACATATCCTATACCAATAATGCTGACATGGCTAAAAAAGATGGCGGGGGAGTTACATGTTATTGTAGGAACAACATAAAAGCTGAAGCTCGGAGATATTTACTACATGTAACTGACCTTGAATACCTCCTCATCAAAGTTGAAGAGCCAGTCAAGGCGCTGATTGCAACGATATACAGACCACCAAGCTACACACTTGACAAGTTTTTACCACAAATGCAGAACTTGTTCGACTCATTGGACATGATGGGCCTCAAACCAGTGATCATTTGTGGACACTTTAATGAGGACCTTCTTTCAAATGGTAAAAGATCCATACATGATTTGTTGAAATCAAAAGGTTACACACAAGTCATCAGATATGGTCTGCTGGTAAGACACTGCAGCTGGGAGGTGCTGTTTCTGGAAATATCACAATATGTAACATGACCAGGTTGCTGGAACTGTGCGGCTTGAGTTTTATCTTGATGCTGAGCAGCTGCTTCAGACAGATTATTTCTGTATGACTACCATTAGAGGAATAGTTGTGATCAACTATACGTTCATTAATTTCTAACACTTTCAATGTGTATAATCACAAGAACACTCCTTATAGGGCTTAAAGTTTTATTTATCTTTTGATGCCAGCATAACAAAATGATCTCTGCTGTGTACAGAATATATAAATACTACATGTTAACAAACCCAGAAAATCATCCAGCAAGCTATGACGTCCAGCTGCCCTTCAGCAGCAAAGCTGCTCTTCATGCTAGAACAGTGGAAATAAAGAAACTAGATCACATATCTGGAATTAAATATGCTTTCTTCTACAGACCATCAAACACTGACCAGTAAAAGACATAAACATCATACCAAGTTAAAAGTAGTGTAATATGTTTCCATATTTGGATTTTTTGTACGGAACGTTTGGTTCGAAAAGGAGTTCCCACACGGAAGAGTAACTGCCTTGCACTGTGCTAGCGGATATTATCACTAGTGACAAATTTAAGGAGAAACCAGAGCTTCTGTCATGTTAGGGAACACTTGGGCTTCCTGGTGAAGGATGGACAAAGAAGATTTCACAAGATGGAACCAGCCAACATCGGCTCTCCCTAAAGCCCTCTTGCTGAAAACTGGTTCTGGATAAACTGTGCTAAAAATGTAAAGAGTCATAAAAAAAAAGACATATTTACATGTTTGGACAACTTTTGTATTTAAGGATTACAAATACTGTAAAGTAAATAAACAGTAAAATGTTTGACAGATTTTTACTTCGATTACAGACTTTATTTGAAATTGTGTCTCATTCAAATTCTTTTTTTTGGGGGGGGGGCATATCTCTACTTATGCCATAGATTTTTTTTTTTTAAGAATCTTTACAAGCAGTTTTATTTATTAAGTATGGAGTGAGTTCTTCCACCTACCTTGTTTGGTAAAAAGGAAAAACCTATAGGTGATAAACGTCTGGCTATTTACCAGGAGTTCAATAAAATCCTTTCACTGGTTTTAATGTTGATCATTTTCTAACCCGACTGCCACATTATGGTTGACAGGAGTAGTTTTTTAAACAGACATTTTGACACTAATTTCTCAGATATGAACAATCTGCTCGTCTAAACGGGTGAGTTTATTTTTCTTGTAGAAATGTGAAGTGTAGACAGGAATGTGGGCTCTTTAAAATTTTTAAAATGCAAGTTATTGTTTCTTGGGAGCAAATTTATTTAATTAATTTTATCTTTTGCTTTGTGAACAAAGTGGCAGAAATTGAAGTTTCTTGCCATTTCTGTGTTGATGAAATGATTAATGACCTGACTTGGGGGCAATAATGTGCATAATTATGCAGAACAAATATTTAGGATTAAAAGGTGCCACCCTTGCTTATGACGGCTCCCTGCTGCTGAATAATAAAAATACTCCATCTTCCTCCTACGGCTTCCTCTGACACTTCTTTCTCAGTTTAGTCTTCTGTTTTCTTGCCTCATCCCTCCACTTCTACCTTCTGCCTCTCTCATTGCATTTCCACTTTTCTGTGGTTTTTGCTTTTAAAATGTCCTCGTCCGCATCCTCTCAAGTCCCATCACATCTTGGTCCTCTTCTCTTCTCATCATCCACTGTCTGTCCCTTCTCTGTAGCAGCTCTCTTTATGCACAGACATGACATGAAACCAGCTGAAGGTCATGCAAGCAGCGACACATATCTGCCATCCTCAGGGTGCATATCGGAAGGTTATCATTTTACAGCACAGCAGTCTTCTGTTACAGAGCTATTGTTTTCACTGTGTGTCATTAGCTGAATGGTGTTGTGGGGAAGGGAGTCAAGATCAACTAAAAGACAAACACATGGAGACAGAAGCAGTTTCGTGTTCAGTTAGACAGTGTCTGGCCACACAGGTGTGACTCTAACTGTAAACTAAACTGTTTGTGCTTAGTAGTCCTTTAGCTGAGCTTCTCCCGGTCATTGTGGGATGCTACAAGTTAGGATTTATTTGTCTCGTTTTGGGAAAGAATACAGTTTCTGCGGATCACATTGAAAATTGCTGTTCCACTCAGGACACTGTCTCTGTGGTAAATGTGCAGTGGTTGCCAGGCAACAGATGTTAGGTGGTCCATGACACTCAGCATTGTATAGAAACACTATCAGGTTTCCAGAGTAGAAATGAGTCTCTGGAAGTTTCTCCTCTCGTTGCTGACGCTGTCGGATCATTTATTTTCAGTCACAAGTTGTCGATCTCTGTCAGCCGTCCTGGCTTTATGTCCTTCATCATCATGTCATGTCATCATTAATTTTGTCTCCTCTGCCTTTCCCTTTACCCTCTAACTCGGTCTCAGAGGAGAGCTTGTCAACATGACATAGTTCTGGAAGCTGTCACACGGTGTCTTACAGCCTCTCATGCTATTTAAAGTTTGTGAATGTTGTGGTGCATGGTTTTAGTTTGGGTTAAAGACCATGGCAGCAGGATGCACAACCTTTTACCAATGGACCACAGCTCCTCTGCAGCTCCAGGCTGTCTTTACATATTCACCCCAGTAACAGGACACCTGTCAAAGGCCTGTGTGTATGCTTCACTCCATGACCTGAGGGCAGGTGGTGAGGGTGGGCCTCTGGCGATATGCTTAGCAGCCTGGCAAATGGCAAGTTGGCACATGATCAGAGTTGTCTGTGCGAGACTGTGGACAGAGAGCAGAACTTTCTGAAGGTCGGAGGTAAACAGCTGGCTCAGAACAGCTGACTGGTTAGTGTGGATCCAGCTGGCTTGGAAGCAGGAAGCTGTTGGAGACAGATGTTATATTCTTGGAAAAAGTCAGTTTTATGCTTGTATCTCTGCGACTTCTGTTCCTTTGGGTCTATGACGTGAGCACTTCTGCTTATTTTTGTTGTCAGTCTTGATCTCTGTCAGTCACACCATCTTCCTGTGTGCAGCTGCACAGATGTAAGGAAAATGACTAATTTCTATGTATGTAGTACTTATATTCTACTGTAAGCACAGCAAAGATGACTAAACTAGCATTAATGCATGAATTTAAATGCATACCAGAGGATGAAAGGTCATTGCAGAAGAACCAAAAAGGCTTAAATGGTCTTTCCTGTACAGAATGGTGTTAGTTAATGAGTGGTACAGTTTTTTCTTTATACCATAACAGGTTTACAGCAGCTGGAACATGTTGACAATTTGGCATTTTTTGGTATTAAATACAAATTAATGCAAAACATTTAGGAGTGATGAAATAAAAAAAACCTTGTTGCTTTCTACAAACTATGTTCCAGATAAATCGGGATGCTGTGTAAAATGTTAATAAAACAATATATCAGATGTAGAAACAGGCATTTTATCATTCTATCAACAGGAGCAACAAAAGGCTGGAAAAGTAACTGCTACAAACCACACACAACTGGAGGAGAATTTCACAGGTTGTCATTAACTAGTCAGTAGCATGACTGGGTATAAAAGAGCATTTCAGAGAGGCAGAGTCTCTCAGATGGAAAGATGGACAGAGGTTTACCAATCTAAGACAAACTGGGTGTTAAAATTGTGGAACAAGTTTAGAAAAATCTTCTTCAGCATAAAGAATCCTCCATCTACTAGTTATGTATAATATTAAAAGATTGAGCGAATCGAATGGAATCTCTGTGCACATGGGACAAGGCTGAAGGTCTAAACTAGATGCTGGTGATTTGGGGTCCTAAGGCAGCACTGGCTCAAAACCAGGCACGATTCTCTACTGGAAATCACAGCATGTGTGTCTGTGGACACCGATTTAAGTTATGAAGTGGACACGTCAGTGTTGTATTCATGCGTGTTCTCTTCAGAACTCCCTAACAATATGACATTACTTCTACTGTTATCATAAGTTTGGGTCTGCAGTGTCACAGGAGTGTGTTAGTGAAGAAGACTGGACACAGGTAGCAGCCCTACGATTTGCTGCCTTCACTCTCATTCTGGTCGCCAGTGTTAAGGATAAGGGTGGATGACAGGAACCTCACAGAAACAAAAAGATGAATGAAAATGAAAATAGGTTTAATGACAATGGAAAATGTTGGAATTGATTAAGTCCAGAAAAAAAGCTGTGGCAATGTTGAGTGGCTGTGGTTCTCCCAAAATGCAGAAATTCAGGTAGCTAAATCCAGGAAACACAAAGGTCATGCAGTCTGGCGTAAGCTGAACTGAGACAAAACATACAAAATCACTTGAAAGTCAAGACAGGGAATAAAACTCAACTGTTAGGTGGCCGTACAATACTGCTGCTAAGCAGACGAGCTGGCGCTGAATGAAGATCAATCCCAGGTTTTTATGCTGGAACCAAATCAGGAACAGCTGTGTCCAATAATCAGCCACTCAGGAGTGCTAGGAGGATGGAGGAGCAAAAACACAAATCCCAACAGCTAGAGTGAGAACAGAACTGGGGTAAAAAAATGCTGCTTCTTCCACTTGGAATAACTTTTAAACTAATGTGAAATTAACAAAATTGACTCTCTGGAGAACTTTAAGTCTATTCTAAGGGCTTGTGAAGAAAAATCTCTTGATAAATGGGACTGTTTCTAAACCTCCTTGTAGAATTTAACTCACGCTGTATTTCATTTACCTATGTTGGCTGCTATCTTTGTTTTACGTGTTTTGTTTTGCTTGTTGTGTTTCGAAGGTTGACCTCTGTTTGTCATGTGGTTAATTGTATACTTGTGGTTGTGATGCCTTCTTGGCCAGGTCACTTCTGAAAAAGAGATTTCTTATCTCAATGAGGTTTTTATTTGAATTAATAAAGAGAAAATTCATTAAAAAAAAAGTGGCTGGAGAGATCTGAGAGAACAGACAGGATGAAGATGATGCTGGATTAGGCTTCATTAGGGGGCACCACAGTGCTAAAAGAGAACTGCTTCTTCTGCATCTTTCCAACAGCTGAATATGGTGTTTCTATGAACTCATATAGATTATGCCAGGGGTGTCAAACTCAGATCCTCGAGGGCAGCTTTTCATTGTTTCCCTGATCTAATACACCTGCCTGAAATTAACGAGTTATTATGAATAAGTTGATAAGAAACTGTTGTATCTATTTGATTTTATTCAGGTGTGTTAGAGCAAGGAAATAACTAACACCTGCTGACACCCCTGGACTGTACCATCTCACATGATTACCATGGCTCTCGACAGGTGGTGTCATTACAAAGTTTTACCATGTCTGAGCCACTTTTACTGATTGATGCTTAAATGGATGGTGGCAACGCTTTAGCTGAGAGTGGAATGTACTCACAAGCATTATCCAATCTTATACTTTTTACAGTATGAGTGAATCCAGCTTTCTGACGAGTGATAAACCAAATCTAAAAAGGAAAATCCACTATTTGGGCTCACAAGGTGAGATGGAGAGGAAGGTATCTGAACAGTTACCCTCAACTCTTTGTCCAATACTCATGCATTTCCTTAAAGACGATTGAGACAACTGTCAAAACACACCAGAGAGCAAAAACCACATAAAGCCTTAGAATAGATTTTGGCAGCATTGTGTTAATAGACAAGCCTCTAACCGTTGAGGTAATCTGTGACCTGTGGATCTGACACAGAGAGAGAATAAGAGGAGAGGAATGATGCAGCCATCTGTTCGCCAACACGATCACATCATCTCAGATGTGTGTAGACCTGAATGTTGCGTCCCTTTTGAGCCGAGTTGATCCAGTATCCAGCCACCCACATTCAGCGGTGTTTATCCGTTACTCCCCCACTGGGTAAAAGCCTTTTTTTTTATTCTATTCATTTTATCTCAAGTGCATCTCACTCAGTCTCATTATCTCTCCCTCCTTATTTCCCTTCTCATCCTTCCTCTTACTTCATCAATGATGCCACTCCACCCTGCTGGTTCACTTGATTTTTTCTCCATTCTCAGAAAAGAGGGTGGTGATGGATTTTGGCAGGAGGGTGGTCCTGTTAAAGAAAGCCTGATGCTAGGGTTTTATAATATGTGATATTACAGTCATAACTAGTTTCTAATCTAATGTATTCAGACATAATTTTCTCTTTACTTTATGGAAAGGAAGCACAATTTCTTTTCATGAAAGAGGGCAGTTCATCAGGAAGGGGATGGGTCATAAGTTGCCTCCATGTGATTTTTCTGAATACATTCTCATTCCAAGTCACTGGTATCAGACTGGACTCAACTGGAACCCAAAAACAATCAGATGTGATGCATGTAGCAGCTCTGGTGTGAGCGTATTTGCTGTTTTCAGAATTATTTACAGATGTAGATATATTCTTGTAAAAACATTTTAACAGTGATAAACATTATCTTGGAAATAAATTCCTTATTGATGATTAACCAGATAAGTCCATCACTTCTCACTTGTTTATCAATGCTTCATCTGCAGCTAGTGAGTGTCAAGCATGCGCAAAGATCTCCCATTCTCAATCCCTGCAGGCAAGACCAGCTCAATCTGGATAATTCCCTAGAATTAATTAATAGATCAATGATCATGTCAGAGAGACATATCAATGTTTTACTTACCAAACACAAATAAATTACTTTTAGTAGATTCATGAATTACAATAACTGGTCAGGAGCCTGTTTATTTTCATAAATTGCATTGTGTTATATGATTTGGCTCATGCCACAAACAACGGTGGTCTAAACAGAACGGGGTGCAGCAGGTGTTTGAGGGGGGACCTTTTTTACTGCTGCATCAGTAAACGTAATGTGTCATTGGAGATGCTGAACAGTGAAAATGGATGAAGAAAGTTTAGAGTCAAGCTGTAGCAGACGTTGAAGTTAAACATGATGCCGTGTCTGTTGTCTGGAGAATCTTTAGCTTTTAACGATCGGACACGGACCAAACTATTAGTTACTGAAAATAATGCTGAGCTAAAGTTATTGCTACAGGCAGCAACAGGAGAAAAGTGCTGCATCATCTTAATTAGTCTGAAACTCAGATCAGCACTCTCCACATCCTCAGGTAAAACTGAAAAAGCTGTCACTTGTAGACGTGTTTGCTGGAGGAACTGACTACGATAAAATATGGAAGAGGTGGATGGAGCTTGCCAACACCAACACCATCACAATCCATTCAGAGGAAGACCTGGTCCTGATAAGTCCTGTGGAGAAAGACCAATTCAGGGTGAAGATTAAGACACTGGCCATGTTTACATGAGAGTTTTAATTCACCTTTAATTCAGAATAAAAATTAAATCCTCTTTAAAATGACCTTGTAAACACCTAATTTCAAATTAAAATAGCAAATTCCAAATTAAACTTAAGTAAATGGCTGGTTTATTCTGATTTAAAATCCAAGTCTAACCAGGACCGTTTTGTTTACGCCACAGACACCGCAGTGCTTAATCAGGTGGTTCAACAATGATGAATAAACATACGGAACCTATAGAATTAGGTATTTCTAACACTTATAGCCTATCTACGTCCGCGAAACCGACTAAAAAACTGCTAACATGTGTGTGCGCTAACTGTACTGAGTCGGTAAAACCGCAGCCTCCAACAAATGATCAGATCCATAACTGTCGTCAGGGATAGA
>JBAMHW010000020.1:26697401-26711588 GCA_037177495.1 Rhadinocentrus ornatus | reverse complement strand
TAGCTTGTTTTAACAACCTTCGCAGAAACCAAGAAGTTTTATACTTCATTCCACTCTTGATGTTGTGACATCATCTTCAATTAACAAAGATGTCAACAACATCACAAAAAAACCAAGAAGTTTTAGACTTCAACCTGGCTGACTCCCGGGCAGTGCAGTACAAATGATATATGTACACGCTAAGAAGCACCCATCCTAACATGTAACTTAAGAAACTCTTCTAAAAGCCTCCGCCGAGCATTGCCAACCGAAATAATCGCAAAAACTTTAAAAAGTCATGAACTATGTTTTACCTTTGTTGTTTTGTTAAAAAACGTAATATTCAAGCTGGAAAAATGCTACTAAATTCTGACTCTCCGAAAGCTGGAAATGAATAATGAAGGTTAGGGTTATTTATATGAAGAAGAAAAGTTTCTTAGGATTGAGTATTCACTCTTCCTACAATATGCTATCTTTGGGTCTCCTTCCTTCTGGATAGGTGAATTTGTCAGTAGAGTTGTCAATCATCGAAATCAACCAATGAATTACCAACACCCCCCAAGAGCACTTCCACGACCTCGGCTGAGAAATGCTATCTTAATGGGAGGGTTTAGTTTAGTTCCAATCATCTCTTTCAGAGACTGACTGAACACTTTTAAAAAATGATGTCATGCTGTTTTTCTCTGTTAGCTTAACAGAGAAACAGATATCTCCTCTGGCAGACATGTTTGGTCAGAGCAGCCATTCAACCTAGCCATTCAAATTTTGACATTTTCCAGGTGCCAGTGAGTATTGATGGCCAGACCTTATTTGAGCTGAATAGTAATGCCCAGTGATGACCTTTTGTGTAGCCAGCTGGTAAATATTAATAATCAACAAAAAGAGGAGAAGGATGCTTACACTGGTCATGAATTTAATGTAATTACACACATGTTGACACTGTTATCACTTTTCCTCTCTTTTTCTTTGTAAATTCATGAAGCTGAAATAGACAGATACATGTTTCTGTTGCTCATCCTGCTGTATTTCCTGCTGTATCTCATACATATGATCTGTGTGTTTGTGTGTGTTAGGCCAGTAGGATGGATTTCCTTAGTAACAGCACTGGACAGAAAAGGTTAGCCTGGCTGCTAATGGTCCAGTCAACAATGGAGTAAACACTCATTAAGACCTGTTCCCATGGATCAGACAAACTAATACGTAGTGCACTTGAATGCATCACTGATCATGAGAGATTGTGAAAAAATTATTTAAAAGTTATGGTTTTTTTTAAGTTACCACCTGAAAGAAGGCTAATGGATTATTTGAATGATTATTTTGATGTTAAATTTGTGAAAAGGAAGTTTGTCCGTTAACAGGCTGCTCCTGTAACACAGTTCACACGGGGGATGAGGATGTTTCCCCGAATTTTACAGTTCTCAACGTCTGCGCAGTGTGCCAGACTCTCTTAGAGTAGTAGGAAACTAGTGGTTCATGGTTTATACTGGCACATATTTACCTGAAAGTATAGTTTTTTGGCGCGATATAGGCAACATTTAGCAGTCAGAACCATGTCACTGAAGCTGAAGAATAAAAAATGTGCCTATTTCAATTAGATATTGTTTTATTTCATATTAATTTTTAGTATTGAGGTTTGCTAGTGAAACAGCTGTAAAATCTACTGGTCAGCCATGCAGACATGAAGGTAGAGCAGGTTCAGATATCTAGTGAGAGTGAAACAGCAAATAGAAACAATGGGGTGTCGACTGTAAATCATTGCTGCTGTGCAGATGTTGGAGACACAGGTCTGATCATTTAGGGGCCGTGAAAGTGGTGAGAGAAATAATGAGATATGAGATACAAAACGAGGCAAGACCTTCATCAACAAAGCAGACAGGTGGTAGAAAGGATTTATACTTTTAATATGCAGGGGCGGGTCTAGAAAAGTTTTGATGGGGGGCCAGGCAGGGGCAAATATTTTTTAAGGTCTCGATTTGATGTAATATTAAACTAATTATTACAACTAAAGTGATCATCTAATGTAAAAAACCTAAGAAAAATCCTAGCGTCTATTAGCTTGGGTTGATATGATACAGTAAAAACGTGCATATTTCAAGCCTGGTGCTTAATCATAATTAATTAATTTCTAAGCTGTGATTAATCTGATTAAAAAATGTAATCATCTGACAGCCCTAAAAAAACCTTGGGACTCTGAAAGCTAACTTAAACTGCGCTTGCTAACATTCCACTGCTTTCTGAAAGTAACATGAAGCTGCATCTACTTAATTTTAATAGCTAACGAGGGACAGATAATGATTTGATATGTTCAAACATCTGAAGGCACAGATTGTTTCAGAGGTGATTGTTGTTGACAGTCAGCCTGGGAGGTTTTTTTAAGGCCTTTTCCAAACAGCTAGTCATCCATTCGTAGTCAGAAAAACATTTAGTTTTTAATTTGATGTCTTTACTAAGTCATATTAAGTAGATTGCAACCTAGGTCCTGTGCATACTCACTCTCTACCAGAGATTCTGTGTCTCTTGAGTTAAAAGTTCTCTTCTCAGGGGCATCACATAGGTATACACAGCATGCACTCTTAGAGTACGTTTACACTGCATCTCAATTCCTAATTTTTGCCCGAATGTGACTCATTGGAATTTTTTTAATCACAGTCTGAACGGCACAAATCAGATTTTTTTTTGTCTGACCTAGGCCGTTTATATGTGGTCCTAAATCTGATACGACCCAATCTGTGTGGACGTTACCTCAGTATGAATGGTAATGTCACATTTCATCTGACTCTTAACGTCAATGAAGTGAGACGGATATCACAAATCTGCAAGAGTTTGTTCGGCTTGAGTAAAGTGAAGTGTGAAAGCACCAAACAATAGGAACATTTTTCAACATTCCCTCTTCAATTAAACAAAGTCCCCCAGACTATCCTGGTGTGAATGCCTCCCACAGTTTAATTTATGTCCTGTGCTAAATATGGAGCCATCTGTCCATCTTCTGCATCCTTTACATGCATATTTTGGTCCGTTTTCAGAGAGCAAACAAACCAAACAAAGCAGTACCTCTGGAAACCACAGCGGCAGTGTTGCACAGTATAGTTTATGTACAATCAATGAAAAGAACGAAAGAAGCCATGATATGTAAAAGGGCCACACAGACCACCGTCTACTGTGCTGCCCTGTTTTTGTCAGAATTATTCCTGTTGTTGTTTGTCATGTTATTCCTCAGAATTATCGTGATCTTCTTCACCGTCACCATGTTTACTGTTGTCTGAAACTGACACTGCCCTCTAGTGGACGCTGCCTGGAAATAAGTATGTAAACAGGGACATTTGACAAAACATGATTTGAATGGATGTCCGATTTACAGGGCGCATAAATGAGGCTTAAGGGAGCTGTGCATGGATCATTGCCTACAAATTTCAATCTATTTAAGCAACATTGTAGAGAACAGTTGGCCAAAATATTCCTTCACATTTAAAATGAAAAATATAATATCGATCATTTTTCCATCAGTAGAACATTCTTCAGTGTAAAGTTTTTGTTCAAGCTATTGAAGGTGAAGTTGATTCCGAAATCATATCACATAGTAAAAAAAACATGTTGATGACGTTTGCGTGGCCTTCTGTGTGGAGTTTCCATCTCTCCGGGTACTCCGGCTTTCTCCCACCATCCAAAGACATGCATGTTAAGTTAATTGATTACTAATTTTAGGCTAATTGGTCACTAATTTTAGGTTAATTGGTCACTAATATTGGGTTTAATGGTTGTTTGTCTGTGTTGGTCCTGCGATGGACTGGTGACCTGTCCAGGTGTACCTGCCTCTCACCTGTTAATTGCTAGGATAGGCTCCAGCTTCCCCGCAACCCTTAACTGGACTAAGCGGTACAGAAAGTTAATTAATGAGTTATACTTTTTCATGTGTAGAGACGTATACACAATTACTACAGTGTGATGAGGGGGTAATGTGATGAAGAGTTTTTGCATGAATGAAGAATATTACGTTAGAAGTTAAAGCATTTATAAACAAACATGATTGAAGTGTTAGTGCTGATCCACTTAGAGGAGTTGTTCTGTTGTTGTACTTTTTGCTGTAAAACATGATGCTATATTGCAAGAGCGTCAATATTCTGAATCTGTCAATGTTTGCAGCATCTTCTTACCTACAAGTTTCAGCTTCCTACATTTCTTCAGGTTTGCATCCATCCTCTGATCCTCAGTATTTCTTTATGACCTGTCTAAGTCAAACACTCACCTGGAAAGCCTCCACAGATGAGACACTACCTTAATGTCAGGCACATGTACTGACTGATGAGTGCAATTGATCCACTGAGGGGGATTTGGGAGTTATGTCAGTGTTACAGATGTGTTTGGCTGCTGCTATGAATTAACAGAAGGCAAATATTGATATTAAATTACCTCTGTGGCCTTAAGACCATTCAGGCAAACAGACCAGACTTTGCTGCTCCCCAAAGACTTTACCTTAGACCTAATTCAGGTACCAGCAAGGAGCTTAATATCTTTAATCCTTCATAAAACACAACAAGTGGATGATTCTTCTGAAAGGCGTTGCAGTAAGAGCTGGAGATGAGGTGGTGGTGACTGCTGTGTGGCCTCTGTTCAACCCAGCCAGGTTGAATCAGGGAACTGAATGTGTAATGGCTAATACCCCCAAATGAATTAACCATGAGCCTCAGAGGGAGAAAGAGAGAAGGAGATGGAGGAAAAGAAGGAGGAAACAATGGGACATGAGAAAGAAGACAATAAGAAAATAGGGACTGTTGGGAGCAGATGCCAGACTCTTTCACTGTGATGAGGTTCCCCAGCATTGACTCCAGGTCACCACTTTCAAGTCCAAAATGAGCAGTTTTCAGCAAGATAGTTTGTGTTTCTATGCATGTGTTCAGGCATGGGCAGCTCAAAAGGTTTTAGGAAGCACCTGCAGGATGGCGTAAAGCAGATGAGGCAGAGAAGTGAGTGATGTCCCAGTCCCACAGCTGTCAGCTCGTCTAATGGAGGGCGCTACACCTGCGCACCCACTGACTGACACAAGCCAACCAAGCGGTCCTTTGTCAAGCAGGCACCAAGTTACTGTTAGCAGCTCACTTTACGGTGGAGAGAGATGATGGTTGAGATGCAGCTGGCACGCACAGTGGAAACACCTCCTCCTGAGCCTGTCACTCAGTAAAATACAGAGAGGCCTGGAGATGAGAGGAGTCTTAAAATGACCCTGACTCATCGAGCAGAGACAGGGTCAAACTGCTGCTTTGAAACTGGAGTCACCATTATCAGTGACATTTTCACGCTGACAAGCTTACCTCTGATTGCCCACGTACAGAATCACAGCTACGCTTCATACACTTACAGTGCACCTACATCAGAACATCTCTTTCCACTCAGGAGGTGCGAGGTGGGGAAACCATTAAAAAAGCAAACGTGCATTTCGATGCATGAAGAATAAAACAAACTGTGAAGAGAAACATGGTTTATCCAACGTTGGTGTGTGTTCTAACACAGTAAAGTGGGAGCTTTGTGTTATTTTCTCTACAGTGTGAGTCTGTTTCTGCTGTTTTTCACACAGTTGTGTACAAGTGTGTGTCTGTGCTCAAAAGGTGAGCATGTAATTGGTAACTACGTACTTTAGGAAGTAAACTGAATATGGTACATCCCAGCTGGGTCATTCTAGGCAATAATCTATGCGTTCATGCTTTGACTCGGTCCCATCCCACATGACATCCTTGCATGTTCATGCCATCTTTTACTAACTGGTAGTCAGCATGTTGTAGTACATGTGCTTTACAAATTGTGGCTTGACACATTCTTCTCTTTCATCCTCTTAAATAGTGTAGCTTGCAACCCTCTCCGTAACTTTACAGTGATCTTTACCGGTAGTCTAATCACAAGCAGATCAACCGGATGTTCAAAGGGTTTTATTATCCTTGGACAATATGTTCTAGTCTTACAGACTTTTTCATGTTGATTTGCAAAACCATAGAATGTCTTGTATTCCAGATATTCTCTGGTGGTTTTTGTGGTAGAAAAAACCTTTCATGCAGAACTCTGGGAAAGGTTTGTACACGGTTCTTGGTGCAGAATTTAGACGCCATACATTTTTTCTTCGTCTTCTTCTTTGGGTTGAGCAGGCAAGATGTACTTTTGACTTATCACTACCATCTACTGTTTGATATTATCCATGTCACGTTTATCTGACACATGTCTGCATGTTCTAAATCAAAACCACAGAGTAAGATTGATGATATTTCTATATCTGGTAACACGGAGGAGCGCTGCAAAGTGTCAAAATTGCAAAAATATGCAGAATTCACAAGGACTGCCTGAATTTGCAACATCTAAAATTCCTGGAGGGACTGGTTAATAAAATGACTTAGACCATATCCACACAGAGACAAAGCTATGTTGTTTTTTTAAAAGCTTAAAGACAAAGCTTGTCCAGAAAGGTGTGTGTCCACACAATCCCTGGGTAAAAGCTGTAGTATCAATGCCAGGCCTGTAAATGGTGCTGCCACAGAATTCCAAAAACTGAAAAGAAGACATGAAGCATGTGCAGATGCAAGCACATGCAATGAAGAAGCAGCAGTAAAAGAACCGGCTCTGGCTCTGTTATCGAGTCTCAGAACTTTGGTGCTTTCTTGCTAACCAGGCTATGCTCATACATATGTACACCAGTATAACCAGAACTAAAAGTGGGAGGACTTAACGCTGCATAAGTAAGCATCAACGGTTTTTAGATTTGGTCCAGAAAGTTGATATTGAAGTCATCAGGCTGCAATTCAACCTACACCTAACAACAAAAGTCTATATTCTGATGAGTGAGTGCATTTCAGGATATGTTAATAAGTTGGAACAACTTCTTCAGTTTTAGCTGCTGCAGTGGTTGTAGCTGAAGACATGGACATTTAACACCATGTCCAGCTCCACTTTTGTCTTTTTTTTTGTTGAGGTATTACTTCTTTTCTTTTTAAAACTTATTATTTGGTCAAGTTTTTTTTTTTTTTAACTTAATCAGGTCACAGTTCAGCGTCTTATTAAAAAACACAGCTTGGACCCAACAGTTTTCGCTAATAACAGGACAATTTATAAGCTCGCCTGTCTTTCAAAAGTCTTAGAGAAGGTGGTCTATTTACAGCTTCAGGCCCATCTTAGTCTTAATGAGGTCTCTGAAAAGTTTCAATCTGGTTTTAATCACTCCACAGCACTGAGAAAGCACTGTTAAGGGTTTTTAATAATCTTCCTTTAACTCTGGATTCTGGCAACTCTGCCGTCCTCTTGTTGCTGGACCTTTATGATCGACCATGATATCGTCCTATCACGGCTGGAATCATCTGTTGGCCTTAAAGGAGCTGTTCTCCAGTGGTTCCATTCATACCTATCTAGTAGGAACCTTTATGTCCGTTAGGCTCCTATAGCTCCTATAGCTTGCCCATAAAAGCAGGGATGGTTTCATTTAATCTGTTATTGTGTTGTCTTGAAGATTTTAAACAACGTATGTCCTTAAATTTCCTAAAATGAAATGAAACCAAATCAGAAATGGTCATTTTTGGCAGCTCTGTTAATCCGGGTATTAATGCTGGGCCCTTTATTTTCTTACTGTAGGGTAAATGTAAAAAAACCTCATGATGGTTCTTTTAAACTGTGTAAGCAGGTGAGTGCAGTAGTCCAATCTGGCTTCTTCCATCTGAGACAGCTAACTAAAGTAAAGCCATACCTTCCAGTACCTAAAATTCTGGACTACTGCAGCTCCCTGGACTTCTACTCGGATCCATCTTTTGTCCATGGTCTCCAGCTGGTCCAGAATGCAGCTGCTCGTCTGCTGACTGGTACCAAACGGAGGAAGCACCTAACACCAGTTTTGGCTTCTCTACATTGGCTAACTGGTCAAACTCCTTCTTACCTGTCTGAGCTCCCATGTGTTCATGCTCCAGCAAGAGCCGTGAGAACCAGCTCCCAGCTGATATTTAAGTCTGGAGGTGACCGTGCCTTTTCTGTGGCGGGTCCCAGACTCTGGAACAACCTCCCTCTAAGTGTTAGATCTGCACAGTCACTGGAACATTTTAAATCCCTCTAGAAGACGCATTTTTATTCCTTTATTGATTATTTGTACTGCTCTGTCCATTACACGTCGCCGGAAGCTGGAGCCTAACCCAGCATTTTAGCGGGTGAGAGTGCACTCTGGACAGGTTACCAGTCCATCGCAGTATTTTTATCAATTGGCTTTTGTCACAAGTTGGCCTAAACAGTTTTCTTTTTTTTAACTGTCCTAGTCATTGTTGTCTTTGTTGTTTTAAAATTGATTTTAATTGTTTTAATTTTATTGCGTTATTTTATTTTAGATGTCTTGTAGTTTGTAAAGCACTTTGTTTGGAAATGTGCTTTATAAATCAACCTGACATGACCTGACCTGAACTTTGGATGTGGATAGGGCCCAAATTGTTGTTGTAGTTTAACTGACATATATCTTAGTTAGCCGGTAACAAAGAGGGTAGACAATGCACCACACAGAAGCTGACTATAATCGCATCACTTACTTACCTCAGAGGATAGGCTGTTGGCCATGTTATCTTTTTGCCACTTTCACACTTTTCTCCAGCGGAAGAACTGGCTCACCACCTAGCGCTAGCTTATTTGGGCCATCTGCATACATTTACACTGTTCATAAATTAATATATGTCTATATTAATATTTTTTGAATCTTGAAAAGCAAATGTAGGTCCCTCTGTTGTAATGTAAGGATGGTGAGATATTCTTCCACCAGAGAAAAATGTTTTTCCCCATTTATCATAACTATAAAGAGAAAGAATGCTTGACTCAAGTTAATTTCCATATGACACAGATTTCCATCAGCACCTAAATGCAGCATAAATGTGTGAAGTACATAAAGAATCTTAAAATCCCACAAACTGATGCGTGCATAAATATACTTGTAGCATATAAATATACTATAATATATTCACGGGAAGTTTTCTGAACATGAAAATGATGTCATCTGTGAGATTGAGATTTTATCAATTTTTATCATCACTTATTTTATTTCGCATACAATTTAGGACAAACGTACAGAATAAAACAAAAAGTACAAGACAAGTAGTAAAAATAAAATTAACAAAGTATCTTATTTTACCTAACCCTTTTAAACAATTACATAATTAATTGTTTGACACATTTTTGTTTATAATTCTGCTAAAACCAAATGCTGCCAGCACTTTACATGAACCTTAGACTCATGCAGACCTTTTTTCCACCCAGTGGTTATTTCCAGTCAATACATATTAACAATCACAATAACTTATTTCACCGTGTATTTCCCAACTATTTCTTGTTTGTGTTACTTTGTAAATGTGTTTTTTGCTTTAACTCTTCACTCCATCCATTCCATAAATCCACACCACAGATTATATACACATTCTCCTCTGTGTGGAACAGACACAACATGTTTTAAACATTTTTCGACTTAGATTATATCCCCGTCCCCATCTTTAAATTTCTTTTGATGTTACCTGGAAGTAAACTGTTTGTTGCTTTACACATTATTTGGACTGTTTATTTATTAAAGTTACATACATGATATACACATTTGTAAGCATTATTGGGTCTAAATAAGTCTGAGCAGGTTCTCCAGCTTCAGCAACTCAGTTAAACGATGCCGTCAGGTCAACCTGCCTGACTGGGCTGGTCCCATTCTGATCGTGGGCATGTCTAGTTAATCTGGAAAAATGATACAAGGTGGGAGATAAGGTAACTGTCCTCATCTCTCCTTCCCTCTCTATTCCACTTATTACACCAACATTTTAAAATTTTCTGCAGATTTCCTCTTCAACCTTCGGCCTTACAGCTTTCTATTCATCCCTCATTATTATTGATTGGTTTATTACTTCTTCCTCTCTTCTCCTCATTTATTACATATCATACTTCGCCAGCTAGAAGCTCTTCTTTATTGGCAAAGCATTCAAGGATTGCTGAGTAATTTTGTCCGAGCCTTTTATTTGCATGGAGGAGATGTGAAAAAGAAAAGAGAAAAAAAACACTAAAACTAAAAGTTCCAGTAAGATACAACAAATTTGTCTCCCCTCTGAAGTTTCAGACTGCTCTGAAGAAATATTGATGCTGATGCTGGAAACAACTCTGTGAATGTGACTGACCAGCTGTTCCCAGTCTGAATCAACTAATGATGAAGTCCCTGACTGTCCACCATCTTCCCAGATACGACATAATATCCCAGACGGTGACGTACGGTGAAGTTTGTTACAATAACAACTCAATATCTATTCCACTGGTAGCACTTGGTTTAGCAATTAGAAATGAGTGTTTTTATTGTCTCACCTGCCTCTGCTGACTGAGCCCTGCATGTATCAACATCATGCAGTTACTTGCTTGTAAGTTAAGAAAATCATTTATGTAGCAGCTTTAAATAAAAAGAAACACACGACAGACAAAGTTCAGGATCAGTATCTTAACTTTGAAATGTAAACTGAAGAATTGTGTAATTAAGCCATCAAGCATCTGAATGAAAATCAGCTATTTCAGAACCACCGTGCCCTGTCTGCAGTCTGGAATAGAGCAGGCATCTGCTCACTTCTGACTTAAACATTTTTCTTTGATTTATTGGGTTTAATGACTTGATAATTAAGGTAAAAATGTGCCAAAATGAACAAACTTGTAGATTTGATGTGACAACTTGTAGAATACAATGTGAGAACTTACGCATCAAAAATCTGAATTTGAAAATTTTCTGCTGTAAAGGAAACACACACGTGAACTGAATTTGAAGTTACAGAGAAAAATAACCCAACTGACTAATTATCTTCCATAGTTTACTTGCAATAATTTTTTAGCGTTTTAGTGTTAATTTTGCGTTCCAACCTTAGCTTAACGATTACAACTTCCTTAATCTGCTGCTGCAGGTCACAAACGTGCTCTCGCGAGTCACAGCGTGATTAAACTGTGGTCTGACTTTTGGCTCATTCCTTGCGAGATATTTGTGCCAAAACTAACTAGTGTCCGAAGATGTGAGAGCAGATGAGGGAGGGAGGGGGAATTAACCAATCAGAGTGAAGGGTCGGGAGACCAACGTGCCAGAGCTTTCTGCTGCTGGACTTCAATGGCAAAACGAGCTGGGTAAGTAACTTCTGGAAAAAACACAGTTTTAACTCATCCGCTGTGTGTTTTAGAAGTAGATAAACACCAGTGATTGGTTGTTGTGTGACAACTGGATTAAATAATGAACATTGGTTTAATACGATACTGTACTTTTATTATAACCCTTTAATTGTCCCTATATACATTTTTATCATGATACCAGTCTTTTCTGCATGGTAACACACCAACAACTAGAAACTCTGATAATAAACCTGGTAAATGAGGCTACTTTTCTATTCATGTTGGAATGATGGATTTTGCTTAGAAAAAAAATTGCCTTTGTTTGTGAAAACTTCACTGGTGCAATGAATTTTATAAAAACCTTTAATGAGCGGTTGTTGCACTTCAATTTCCATAGTATGAAGTTTCTATTTACACATAACTTAACTAGTAAATCATGTAAATATTGTGTTGCTGTAACACAAATCTGCACAATGGAAATCATTACATACAGTGTCTGTTATGAACTATTTCACTAGTAAAGACATCACAACAGGCTGCAGGTGTTTCATTGTTTAATTAATATTTTCTAAACTGTTTAATTATTTAAAAAGATAAAATAGATCAACTTGGATGTATAAATGTACAAAAAATTAGGCTTTACAACTTATAGAGGGACACCTTTTCAATTAAAGGGTTATAATGAAAGTACAGTATCGTATTAAACCAATGTTCATTATTTAATCCAGTTTTAACACATCCCTCCCTCATCTGCTCTCACATCTCCAGACACTAGTTTTACACAAAAATTATTGCAAGTAAACTATGGAAGATAATTAGTCAGGTGGATTATTTTTCTCTGTAACTTCAAATTCAGTTCACGTGTGTGTGAGTTTTCTTTTCAGCAGACAATTTTGACTTACAAGTTCAGATTTTTGATGCGCAAGTTCTCACATTGTATTCTACAAGTTGTCACATCAAATCTACAAGTTTGTTCATTTTGGCACATTTTTTTACCTTCATAGATAATTCCCAGCATGCTGCTGTGTTTGTGTGCTAATAATCAATTTAAATGATTCTACATTAAAACTTTGTAATAAAAATAGGATTTTTTGTTTGGGTTGTTTTACTGAGTCAACAACAATTTACCAGCAGTTCAAATATTAATTAATCCAAACAGTGCACAGCGGCAGGCTGAAAACAAACTAACCAGAAAACCGCCCTGACTCTTCAGATAAATGTCAGAACTGTGCCTTTAATTAGTGGTGATGGTCATGTTGGTAACTTCATTATGTTGTTTACATGCTGTTCCAGTTAGTTCTGTCCTGCAGACACAAGGCATTCCTCTGTCTTCAGGGGAGGAGACAATCAGATTGTTGCATGATAGCAGATGAGGCATCATTCTGAAGGAAGAGTCGGATGATAAACAGCTGAGAGGGAGGATTTACCTGGGGTGTAAGGAGCAGGAGTGGAGGGGCTCTTCATTTTCGTATCAGTGTCCTTCTGTATTGGCTCAGATAAAATACCTGCCTCTGCATATATCTGGGGACAGTGCAGTGTGGGCCTGTAGCCCAATCAGTGACACTGTAATAACAGTTTAATTACTGTGGGCCAAAGCTTCATAAAGACATCGAGCTTTCACCTCCTAATGAGCTATTTTCTCATCGTCGTGTGAGGCAGATGATCTCCCACTGGCATGCTCTTTTTCATTATCTCTTGTAGATTGATGATGGCCCGATCAAGTCTCAGGGTTGCTGTCTGTCTGAGGGAGGCTTCTGTTTCTGGGTCTGGGCGTCTACCAACAGGTTAAAGGCACGCTGTGATTTCCCGTCTCTCATAAACACCCCCCCCCCCCCCTTTTTTTTAATGCTTCATTTAGTGAAAGTAAGCCAATCCGTGTCAATGGAGCATTTTTTCCAAACACCATGGCTGGTTTAGCAAAGACACCCCAGAGGACATTATTAGAGGGAGAAATGAAAAGAAAGAGACAGAGCAAAGATAAGACAAGACAAGAGTCCATATCAGACTGATTTTGACTGGCTGAAAGGACATCAGGGAAGAGACGGGATAAAGATGGATAGATTTTAAGATTTGATAAGGTCCTTCTAGTACATCTTTGGAGTCTGGATGGTAGGGCTTTGGGCCTTAGTGTGCCTCTGTTCTCTGGTCCAGCCATTTCACTCCAGACATCTCAATCTATTTAAACTTCTCCCTTGCTCTCACACATTTACCTTCCCTTCTTGTTCAGCGACCGTAGCACCAGGTGAGATAAGTAGCTGCAGTTCCTCCAGTCAGGCAGAAGAGAAAGGCAACCAGGTCACTCTCAGTCTTTACCCTGAGGATATATAGATATGCATAATGTTCTCATTCCTGCATAGAAAGATTGGCCTTCATTGTGCAGATTTTTTGTTTTTTATGTTTTTGTGCTTCCTGGACTGGACAGCTGACTATTTCGTTGGTCAGTTATTGATTAGAATAAAGATGATATTTATCAACCTAATGAGCCGTACATCATGATTACAGTTTGTGGGTAATCAAGGCCACTTAAGGAAAAGGTAGTTAATTTCACATTTGCCCACTTGTGACAGGTCTGAGGGTGTTTTGTTTAACCCTTCAAAAACTATACTAGTTCTCCGGTGCCTCTGTTTGCTATCACTTTGCCAGGAACAGTAGTGTGTGGCTCTGTGGGGTAAACTGATGGATAGCTTACCCATTAGATGATCTACCGAAGTTTTACAGATATTTCTATTCCATCCAAGAGGTTTACAATCCAGCCACAAAATGTAGTGTTTATTCAGAGACTTTATCTGGTAAATTCCCCATTGTTTATCACATTCATTTCATTATAACAAGATCACTGTCACTACTATGTTGCTAAGAGACCTCTCTTTAGACCTGGAAATAATGAAGCCACTTCCTGTCAAACTTTCCACCAATCCAAGAGCTTCAATTGATGTAACGTCCAATCAGGAGCAGCCAAAGATCAACCAGTGAGCAGAAAGTTCTCTGTCTGTCTAAATGGAGAAAAATAATGCTCCTCTATGGCTGAAATAAAGCCAAGAAGACATTTCTGATGCACGGCTGAGCTGGAGTTGCTTTAGTGAGGATAGCAGGTAAATAGTAGCA
>JBAMHW010000020.1:26654764-26675587 GCA_037177495.1 Rhadinocentrus ornatus | reverse complement strand
AGGGCCCAGTTCTTGCTCTCTACATTCATCGCTGTAGGTCTCTCTGAGGTGCTGATCGACCTCAGCTTTGGAACAGGTGAGTTGAGTCACTGTGGGGTGACTCCGGGCCAGGCTCCTCCTGCGTCTCACCAGGCGTAGTTCCGGCATGCTGTGACACCAGAACTTTCTGCGCACACTTCATCTTGGCCTGGTGGATCCGCAGGCCATGTCGGTTATTGCATATCTTACCACGTATGCATTCCATAGTCATCGTCGTATTTCCATTTCCATGTGTCGTCATCCTTTGGTCCGTCCGGTAGGATTCTCTTCCGCCCCCCCTCTCGGGAATCCCTGGGGGTATTGCTTCTGTAGGTTGATCTGTAGCTTGTTATGGGTTTCTTCTTCTCGGAAGATGCAACTTGGGATGCTACTCCTCACTGCCCCAGTGCCGTCTTTCCGAGCTGTCAGCTGTCTCTCCAGCTGTCACCAATCTGTACTTGGTTGTCAACCAGACTGTTACTGGTAGTCACTGGTGATTCCAGTAAAAACAGCTCTTAGATACACCTTATGGTGCCCCTGGACACATTATCAGTGATGTAACCTGGGATCACAGGGGGTTTTGGGTCTTTCAACAATCACACCCCCTCCTCCAGGCGACCCAGCCACGGCTGATCAGGCCCCAGCTTGTGTCCAGGTAGCGCTACCCTACTTGCCATGCCTCTCCCTTCCTGATCCACAACCACCGCAACAAACCACAGTAATAACAAACGTTTGCAAATTATTTTTAAAAACATGAGGGATTTGCGGCAGACAGCCAGAAAGCCACTGTAATAACAGACGTCTTAAAATGTATTGTCCTGGATTAACAGCCCCTGTTCTTTGTGGAAAACCTTCACTGTACGTCCAGTTCAAAGATAGTTTTTTATAAGAAATTCTTTAAACAGAGTTTATTTACTAAATAATTCAAACACTTTTGTGGCCATCATGGATTTCACGTTTATATAAAAGATGAATTATAAATATTAAGACAGGAACTAATTTATGTCATTAATTGCTTTAATTTTTTAACCTGGACAGATGCAGCAAGGACAAACCTGTCCTGCATAAACAGATGCCTCGAAAACAAACCTGTCCAACCTGGTCAGATGCAGCAAGGACAAACCTGTCCAACTGGACAGATGCAGCTTGGACAAACCTGTCCTGCATAAACAGATGCAGCGAAAACAAACCTGTCCAACCTGGACAGATGCAGCAAAGACAGGCCTGTCCAACCTGGATAGATGCAGCAATAACAAGCCTGTCCAACCTGGACAGATGCAGCAATAACAAGCCTGTCCAACCTGGACAGATGCAGCACTGGCAAACCTGTCCAACCTGGACAGATGCAGCAATGATAAGCCTGTCCAGCATGAACAGATGTAGCAAAAACTAACCTGTCCAACCTGGACAGATGCAGCGAAAACAAACCTGTCCAACCTGGACAGATGCAGCAAAGACAAGTCTGTCCAAACTGGACAGAATGCAGCAATGCAATCCTGTCCAACTTGGACAGATGCAGCAATGACAAGCCTGTCCAACCTGGATAGATGCAGCAATAACAAATCTGTCCAACCTGGACAGATGCAGCGATGGCAAACCTGTCCAACCTGGACAGATCCAGCAAAGACAAGCCTGTCCAACCTGGACAGATGCAGCAAGGACAAACCTGTCCTGCATAAACAGATGCAGCGAAAACAAACCTGTCCAACTTGGACAGATGCAACAATGACAAGCCTGTCCAACCTGTACAGATGCAGCAAAGACAAAGCTGTCCAGCATGAACAGATGTAGCAAAAACAAACCTGTCCAACCTGGACAGATGCAGCAAAAACAAACCTGTCCAGCCTGGACCGATACAGCGAAAACAAACCTGTCCAACCTGGACATATGCAGTGAGGACAATCTTGTCCAACCTGGACATTTGCAGCGAAAACAAACCTGTGACAACCTGGACATATGCAGCTAAGACAAGCCTTTCCAACCTGGACAGATGCAGTGAAATCAAACCTGTCCAGCATAAACAGATGCAGCGAAAAACAAACCTGTCCAACCTGGACGTATGCAGCAAAGAGAAGCCTGTCCAACCAGGACACATGCGGCAATACAAACCTGTCCAACCTGGACAGATGCAGCAAGGACAAACCTGTCCAACTTGGACAGATGCAGCAAAGACAAGCCTGTCCAACCTGGACAGATGCAGCAATGACTAATATGTCCAACCTGGACGTATGCAGCAAGACAAGCCTGTCCAACCAGGACACATGCGGCAATACAAACCTGTCCAACATGGACAGATGCAGCAAGGACAAACCTGTCCAACTTGGACAGATGCAGCAAAGACAAGCCTGTCCAACCTGGATGTATGCAGCAAGGACAAACCTGTCCAACCTGGACAGATGCAGCAAGAACAAACCTGTCCAACCTGGACAGATGCAGCAGTGACAAACCTGTCCAACCTGGACAGATGCAGTCCTGACAAACCTGTCCAACCTGGACAGATGCAATGAGGACATGCCGGGACAGATGTAGCGAGGACATACCTGTCCAAATATAGAAACTGAACTAAACCTTTAAACTAGTAGAACTTATGCTGTAATAAACCTTCAAAGCTGTTGTTAGAAGAGACATTTAGTTTCTTCAGAATCAGAAGTGCTGATATCCAGATGGACATTCTTTAGTTTGAAGTTTTATGAGCTGTGAAATATTAGTATTTTTGTTTGGATGCATTTTTACTTCTAATAAACCTTTAAAAGTGTCATTTTGAGGAATTTAGGTTGGACTGATTTAGTAGTTGTATTTTCGTCTGGAACTTTGTCTGGGGAATTGAGGATCTGCTGCTTTTACATAAGCTTTTGCATGCCAAAATTCTGTAATGATCATGATCTATGTTGTGATTTGTGTCATGTTTAGTTCTGTCATGATCTTGGTTTAAAGATCTGGGTTTTGTCTTGTTTAGTTTTTGTCATGATCATGGTCTATGTTTTTGGTTTTGTCATGTTTAGTTCAGTTTGGGGTTTTGTAGCTTTCCCTCATGTGCTCTGTGTTTTTCTGTTCCTGGCTCGTTTGCTCACCTGGTTTGATTACCCATTCACTTCACCTGTTCCTGACTATCACCTGTATTTATACCCCTCGGTTTTTAGTATCTTTTTCTGATCCGTGTAGTTGAATCCCTGTAGTGTGTGGTTTGGTGTTGTTCCGGTAGTCAGAAACTTTTTTTACCCGCACCGTTCGGCCTAGGGATGGTGAAACCGAGGCCTCATGAATCATCGAATCAACTTTGACCCAAATGCTTGAAAATGGCTTGCTGTTCTGAATCATTTGACCATGTCAAAGAGCTCCATCTGCTGGCTGTGGGCGTGTGATGCATCAGAAAAAATGCGTTGACATGACTTCCTTACTGCACGTCGGTCATCCCTATCTCATCTATTAATAAATGTTCAATAAAGGATACGTCTTCTACCATGAGTGAATATTTATTTTCTGTTGTTCATATAAATGGTAAAGAGGAGTTATTAGGTAAGATTAGTTAAGGTAACAGAATTGTGGTGTAACTTAAGTATACCACTCGGTAATGACACTAGTAGTCTACTCACAGCGGGAACGAATGAGGGAAGGGGTGCTTGTGCAACGGGGATAGTGGTTGTGTTACTGATTTTATACGGTTGTAGATTTACTGTTTGATGTGTCTTATTATTTATAATAGATATTGCTAATACGTCTTATCGTCTACCTCATGAGGTTTTTATTTTTGCACAGCTGATAATTGTTGAATGTGGCACAACAGTTTGTAGCACACGGCATAGATTATTTACTCAGTTTTTTATGTTAACTTTATCTTCTCTCAATTTTTTTTAATTGTTTATTTTTTCCAGGAAAACTTGTTTCCTAACTGTACAAATGACACACAAAACTTTGACTCTTGAAAAGTATTATGAGAAAAATGGCAACTTTGTGACATGTCATAGATTTTTTTTTCCAAAACGTATTTTCTCACTAATGTCAGGTTTCAGTTTGCTCCTCTTCTTGCACACTACCTATCCAGCCTTGGAGAGGATGCACCTGAAAGAAACACAAAAATAAAACTGTAATTAACCAACTTTAAAATCATCAAAAATCTCTGCTGATGGTGATCAGAAACCAGCTCGGCTGTCTAAGGTCCCGCAGGTTGTGGTTTTCCTCTGCAGCTGCAGACCGAGACGTTTCCTCTGATGTTCCTGGATGAAGTTTATGATTAACTTTAAAGGCTATTAAAAAGGCTATTTAAAAAACAACTATATAAAGACAGGGAAATAAATCTTACTTGTGATGTTGAAGGCACCATCTGCTCTGTTCTCATTCTCGTTCAGCAGTTACCCTGGCAACGGCGACTCACCCAGATGTTTGTTTCCCATTATCTCTAAAAGTGTGATCTAATATAATAATGTTGATGTTATGCTTTATCTAAATTTGTTGTCAATATGTAATGTCGCACAGTCGGTAGCAGAAGCTCCTCATCTCAAAAACCCACAATCTCCTCAGTGTTTAGAATTCCTTTTAAATATTGAGAAATTGACAAGCCCGGTCCCTTTCAATTTCCCTCGTGCTGCTCGATATGCGCTGATGACATAACGAGGCCTCAGTTGGTCTATCACGTGACTTTTTCTGAATCAATGCTCAGAAACAATGCTTACAACACTTCCGTGTCTCATGCTCAACACATGATAGAGCCAAAAACCATTAACACAAACCATTGTTATAGTAAAGGATGTTCAGGATGGGTCTGTCACAATCAAACATCTGCTTACATTTCACAGGTAACACGATTGACAACTATTTCCATGCCTTGTGGTCCTGCACACCAGTTCACAGGTTTTGGCTCCAGGTTTGTAAAGACATGTCAACATGGTTAGCAATTAACTCTGCACACATGATACGCTTGACATGCATCGCAAAGAAAACTATCCCTGTGAACTGGAAAACTAAAACCAATCTGTGTATTCAGCAGTTTGGGAATCTCTTAGTAGACCACATCAGTAAATACCCTGTGATTGGCTCCATCACTTAGTGTAGGTGGAGGACTGTGACCTCGTCCCCTTTGGGGGTTGGAAAATCATGGGGAGTGACTAGTGCATGTGGGTTCTTGGTGGTTTCCCGTGTTGCGGGACCGGGCTGCTCTGCAATGGAGGCGGTTTTGGGACCGGCCCTGTCGGGGGCTGTGACGGCCAGCGGTTGGGGTCACCTTGTGGCGGTGGGTGAGACCACTGGTGGTGCATGGGTCTGTGGTCGGTGGTCAGGGGCGGGCTGGGCAGGGGTTCTGGTCTCTGGTGCCTGGGGGTGGCCCCCTCTCCCTTGTATGTTGTGTGTGTGTGTCTGTGTTTTGCTTGGATGATGTGTGTATATGTGTAGGCGTGTGTGTGCAGGTGTGTGTGTATGCATGAGCCTGTGGGTGAGGCCTGGTGAGCCTGGGGGTGGTGCGACATGCGAGGTGGAGCGGAGGGGGCCATTTAAGTGGCCTCCTCAGCTGCACCCTGTGGCAACATGCCTCTCAGTTTTAATTGCACTTAGACTCCAAAAACACAAGAAAAAAAACATCTGGGGAGCGTGCCATGTAGTGCGTGGCGGATGGGGCCACTAAGGTAGCCTCACTCCGAGTACAATGTGATCAATGCCCCTCAATTTTAATTGCTAACAACTCACACTTCATAACCACTCAGCGGCGGGGAGGGTAATGGGGACCTCTCGCGCCCCCGATCCCCCTGGGTGGCGGTGGGAAGTGGTTGCCCCAGGGCCGGGGCCCAGTTTGGCTGATGGGATGCAGGCTCTGGGGGGTACCCGGTCTGCGGGATCTGGGTGGGGTGGGGGGGTGTGCCGGGCTTGGGGCTCGCTGTCCTCTGGTTCACCTGGGACGTCCCCCACGGGGCATGGTGGGAGGGTCATGTGTGATGTGACTGTGTGATAGTGAGTGCTTATGGGTACAATGCAGGAGAGGGTGTGAGCGAGCGGTTGCATGGGGTGGAGGTTGGAGTAGGTGGAGGGTGGGGGTAAATGACGCCCTGGTTCCCAGGGTGGGTTCTGGCCCGTGCCGGGCGATTGTTTGGGGGGGACCCGGTTCTCCTAGGCATGGTGCGGGCCCTCTAACTTTCCCCCTTCCCTGGTCTCCATGGGGCCCTGGACCCTTCGCTTAGGCTGCTCTGGATGGCCGGTCCCTGGCGGGGCCGGCGGCTGCCTATCTTGGCCCACCGGGGCCTGTGCCCCAAGACCGTGGGGGGCTCTGGTTGGGGATCTCTTCTGCCACCTCTGGGTGGGGCTGGGGTCGTCTTTGGGGTGGGGTAGCTTGGGTTTGTGCTCCGGAATTGCTGCTGATGGCCCGGGTCTCTGGGCTGCCCTAGTCTGCCACTAGCCTCAGTAGAGGCGGGGTCACATTTGCATGATCTCACTCCTCATTCCTCAGACTCTGCATGCTGACACAGTCACAGTTGTCCAGTGGGTTTACACACTAAGAGATAATTTTTCTTGTCTTTTTTTCTGTGAGTTTGTATCTGGTCAGTGTTGTGATACGTTTGTGATATGTCTTTTTGATTTTGTCAATATTACCGGCAGCTCTGTTTTTCTGTAAAAGCTGTAGGAAATTTTCTGATGTGTTTATGTACAAATTTAGCAGCAAGTTGTCTGGCAGCTTGTTGTCGTCAGTGTGAATTGAAGGGTCGTTCTCTTCTGTCTGTGGTGTTTTTGCCTCTTCTTTCTTCTTTCTGCTTTCCCTTTAGCTTCTTTTTGCTGTTTTCTTTCTTTATCTGTCCCCTCTGGTCAGGTCCAGCAAGATTACAAAGATTCCATTATTCAAAGTAAATAAATAATTGTAAATAAATAAATAAAGGAATCAGACTAACAAGAGGAGCCTTATACTCATAAGTCTCCCCTTGGCAAAGCAAATTTGTTCGGCACAATACAGCAACCAGACTATCATTCTGCTGCTATGATGCTGGACAGGACAGGTTTAAAAAAATTAAATATAATAAATCCCAAACACACTTTATTTAATAAACACATCTAACACAATAACACATGATTATTTTTATACAATTGGTTGACAGCACAAAAAAATATTTTTCATAAAGCCTAATTTATATATATATATATTTATATTATTTGGTATTTTAATGTGAACAGCTGTAACAGAGGGCAGTAGATGGAGCATAACAGCGTCCTTTTTATAAACATCAACAGCTGGTCTTTATAAAATAAATAAATAAATAAGCAAATAAATAAAAATCATTAATGGGGAGGGGGAATTTTCCCAGTCTAGCCTATGTCTATGTCTAGCAACGCCCCTGCTCAGAAAAGGGAGTATATGTCAGACCTCGGCGTTCAGGCACAGACTGGCTTACTTACAGTTTCTCCTTCAGTTTAGAAACAGACCTCCAGAATTTGATTAAATGACACCAGCATGACTCAGCTAAAAACCTGTTTGTGCTGCCAAAGACTCCTTTACATGATGCTGGAGTGGTCGGTGCATTTTCTGATCCAGTTGTGTCATAAATATGTTGTTCTTTATAATCCTCCGAGGATTGATGGAAACAAAGATGGATCCATCTGTACATCCAACATCACTCCTCATTTCTAGCTTGGTCTAAAAGCCCAAACTTTAGTTGAATTCTCTCACTTAAGAGATGATTCTTGGTGTGCCACTCCCCAAGTAATCCAGGCTGATGTCAAGCCAAATACTCTGATTTCCTTAGTTTTGTCACAGCAAACTTAGCTGTTAGTGATGTTCACAGATTGGCCTGTTTGGCCTGGTCTGTGCGGGGCACTGTGTGTGTTTTAGTGCATTGTGGTAATCTCCCGGAGCTTTGTAAGTCACTAACGCTAAATCAGATTATCAAGTAGAACATGGAGAATTGGAATACATCCAGGCAGAGCATTTAAATGAAAAGGCATTAACCTCATAGCTCAATCATTTTAGGGGCTCTTGGAGGACATCTTTTACTCTAGAGATGATGTTCATAAAATATGTAAGTTTAATCCTTGATTTTCAGCACTCTGCAAAATTCAGGACATGCACAAACACACACACACACTCCTAGATAAGATGATTGTTGTTCTGTACATCACATTTTTAGAGTAAACACAGAGAAGTAGAACAAACAGAAAAAAAATGCTTCTTAATTCAAAGTAAATCCTCTTTCTTTAACATTTAATCCTTTATTGCATGTGTACATTTACAAATCACATCTGTTATGCACATGAGAGTTCATGAGGATCTAAAATTAGAGTCCTGTAAGGAGATCCGGAAACATTTCAAAGCAGAACCTTTTCAACACATTGGAACAACGCATTCAGACATCCTGTCTGAAATTTTTTGGAGAAAATGTTGCAACTTCATGTTTTTCGTTTGTTTTTGTCTTGTTTTGTGTAACTCTTTAACTCATTAAAACAGCTGATGATGCTTGTCTGCTTTTGTCGGCCCGGCTGCAACACCCTCAGTGATTAAAAAAGCTGCAGATTCATTCCAGCTGTTAATGAAAACTGGGCATGAATGAACATGACTGGGAGCTTCTGAATAAACACCAGCCTGGTCACCTACCTTTACTTTTACACATAAAATTGACATAAATGCATCCATCTAGATATGGCCAGATGGTGTAATCCTTTAGTTCCCACTGTGTTTCATGTTTTTTCCCTGCTATGTTGGGATTAACACTACCGTCCAATCAGATTTCAGCCCACTCTGATTTGAGATGAATGGCAGGCAGGTTGGTGGGTGAGGCAGACATGCAGTAGATGGACTGGATGTCAGGTTATAGACGCAATCTGCAGGCTTGACCAGCTCTGTTTGCATTGGTTTGCAGAGCCTGTCTATGGCTATCACTATCCAGGTAAGAGGCTGATGGGGGGACAAAAAAAAGTGGTTACTATGGTTATGACCAAGGTGGCCATGTTTGGAGAAAACAAATGTGAGCATGAGGAGTATAGTAAGAAAAACAAACAGCTTTCATGAATTTTAAAAATATCTAAGCCAAAGATGTCTTTTTTTTATATTAACATTTCTAAAAGTTGCAGTTTATTCTCCATCTATTCCTTGTCTATACTCACTTATTCCAGTGCAGTCATGGGGCAGTTTATTCTGAACAAGTCCTTGATAAAGATCTGTTGAATCACCTGCTTTATAATGCCAAACAGCTACAATATGAAGTTAGCATGAGCTTCCATCACAGCGAGTGTGTAATTTGATATCTGATGCTTCAGATTGCTGTTACACCCAGTGCAGCACCTTGTTTGGTCTCCCAGTTTGAGCCTTTCTGTGCAACATGTGAAGCTCCATCACTTCTCGTTATAAGTGGTCCTTTTTCACGGCCACTTATCTGTTTTAGCACTCGTGTGGTAGATTAGCAAGTCTGTCTAATCTCATACAGCAGATTGTCTTTTAGCTGATTAAGTTCACGTTTAATGAGGTTGGAGAGTGAAGAAGTGTGTGATTGTGTGCAAATGTCATTATTTCATGGATGCTTCTTTTGCTGAGGACAGCTGATCATGTGTGATGTTGACTGGTTGCCTCAGATAACGTCTTCAGGGTGTAAGTTTTTAAATTCAGTCCTGAACTCGTCATTAGCTTCCCCAGAAATATCTGAACCTTTCTGTTTGTCCTGCAGGTCAGAGTTTCCTTTGTATGGTGGACGTGGTGCCTGTAAAGAACGAGGATGGCGTGGTGATCATGTTCATCTTGAACTTTGAGGTCATGACTGAGGAAACACTTCAAGACCACAAACAGGAGCTAAACCACCGTTTGCCCACCTGGCTCGTCACAGGTAGCTGCACTAATGTCATGTAATGCATAAATTATGACTGACACAAGACCCCCCCAGATGGTGCCTGGAATTAAATACATGAAGACAATGTCAAGATGAAGTAAAGGACGAGGCAGAGAAGGGTGGATGGAGGGATAGATAGATAAATGGAAGAGGTAGTGAAGGTTGGATAAACAGATGAGGAAGAGGAGGATAAGTAAACAAAGGATGATGTAAGGATGAACAGATCGAGGGATGATAGGTTCATTAGAGGATGTAGAAATATATGGATAGATGTATGTATGTATGTATGGATAGATGGATAATAGAGGAAGAAAGGGTGAATGGAGGGAAGGATGAATGAACAGAAGAGGTAGGTAAGAATAGATAAATATATGAGGGAGGAAAGAGGAGGAAGAATGAAGGGATGAATGGATGGATTGAGAGGGGGAGAACAACTGGATCATAGAGGATGAATGAGGACAGGAATAGAGAGGGTGGAGTTGAGAGAGACAACTACATCTGAGTAGGTAAAGCACAAAGAAGAAGCTGATAAGCGGGCGTGGTCTCCTAATGGAGGCGTGGCCTTGTAGTGGGAGCATGGCCTGATGCTGAACCTAGCAGGTTAACTGCATTTCTAGATGGAATGAAGGTGACCTGGATGCAGCAACAAAGACAGGTGGTCCTGGTGTTTTAAATCCTGGACTTTCATGTTAGATTGAGTTCAGCAAAAAGCTTGTGGAGTTTAATGCTGAACAGGTATAAGCCAGAGAAACAGGATCTGAACTGGTACACAAACACATCTCAAATCAAACATCTCTCTTTGTCATATCACTTGTTCATCACTTTGTGGCTTAAATCTGAATCTAATCAGCTCTGCTGTCCCAGATTTTATGTGTTCACGCCGCATTGTAAAGCTGATCCACTTCAAATCTCCCTCTGCCTGCATGACCAAGTTTCTCATCCCATCTGAGTCCTGCCACGGTTTACAGAAGTACCTGACTCTGTTGGTCAGGTTTTTCTCTGCCTTCCCACTTCCTTCTCTAGGTCGTCCACGAGGCTTTAAATTGCGTCTTCCCCCGCTCCGTTCCCTGTCCAACAGCAAGGACGACGACGCAGAGGCCGGCCAGATCCCCACTGCCACACCTCTGCCTCTGCATCCAGACCTCCGCAGTCATGCGGCTTTAGGCCTGGGGGAGTTCTTGCCCCTGCCCCCATTGCAAGCAGACCACCAGGAGAAGCTGAGTGGAAGCAGGTAAATGTATATCACGTTTTCATTTGAACTGATGTTTACTTTAAACCACAACCAACATTTTCTGCTCCGTTTCCTAGGTTGGCTCTTCAGAGCTGGCCTGAAGACCGTCAGGAGGACCAGCGTACCTTATTGTGCTCCGAGCCTCCAGTGTGTAGCTCTTCGCTTCCTCCACACCTGGTTGGTCCCCTCAATCAGTCGTCGCCCTGCGTAGTGCCCCACCATCGCCTCAGCCTCAACCCGGACGGCTTGGGCTCCAACTGCTCTCTGTCTCACAGCCGCTCCAGAGAAAGCTTCCACAGCATGCGTCGTGCCTCCTCCGTAGACGAGATCGAGGCCATGAGACCCGACTCGGACCGAAAGAACCGGAGGTCCAGTATCCGGCCGGCCAGCAGCAGCACCGGTGAGCAAGACAAGATGCAGTGACAGAGCAGCTTTCTGCTGACCTGTTTGTCTCACCTTCCACCCTGTGTGTGTTTACAGGCGCAGTGAACAGCAAGTCAAACATACTAAATTCCACGTCCGACTCTGACCTGATGCGGTACCGCACCATCTCTAAAATCCCTCAGATCACACTCAACTTTGTGGATTTCAAACCTGACCCTCTAATCGCTCTCCCCACTGGGGAGATGGACATCATGGCTCCCTGTAAGCTTATTGACCGTACACACAACGTCACGGAGAAAGTCACACAGGTAGGATGCTGCAGTTGATGTTGTCCAACTTTTGCCCGTTGAAGCCTTTTTGCTGAGAGATTATTCTGTGTCAATTAATTTCTTAACAAGAAGGTGATCAGATGGTTTCCTAATGGAGGTGTGGCCATGTAGTGGGAGCATGGCCTGATCCTGAACCTAGCAGGTTAACTTCATTTTACCTGGATGCAGCAACGAGGATAGGTGGTCATGGTGTTTTATTCTTATAAATCCTGGACTTTCATGTTAGATTGAGCTCAGAAGAAAGCTTTAGGAGTTTAATGCTAAACAGGGAAAAGCCAGAGAAACGGGATTTTACATTGACACATTCATAAAACTTGAACTTTGAACCTGAGCAGTGTTTTGGTCTTGACAATGTTGTTGCTGTTGATCTGGGCCCCACACTCAGGGTGCATCTTTTCTGGTGAGATTGCTGGACAGCAGCAACCTTTTTGGGATCAGTAGACACACCTTCTGCAGAGAAAAGTAAACCAAAAAACTCCAGTTGGACTTGTTACATTTTTTTTTTCCGATTAAGGTTGAGACCACTTCCCATGAGCCTCTGGAACAATGCTCTCTGGTTATTGTCATGTTCAGTCTCAGGGCGCCTAACAATATGATGTCATCACTGAGGTTGTTGACTCCTGTAATACCCTGTAAAGTTTGGAAGATGACATTTTGAAACACCTCAGCAGCAGCAGAAGATATTCCAAAACTCAGTCGCTTGTAGCGTTTCAGTCGAAAGGTGAGTGGTGATGTACCTGCTGGCAGGATGTAACTCCAACTCTGTGGGTCAGTTTGTAACTGTAGCAGCTGTACCTTTTTCCATGCCAATAGCTTGCATTTCTTGTCTGAAATGCAAGACAATTCCAGTGTTCTTCCATGATCCAGAAGGTCATCAGTTCTGGCTCCCTCAGGGCTTTCCTGTTCTTTGCCAGCATCCTCAATCTGGTGTGATAACTGTCCACATTTTCTCCAGGTTCCTGAGTGGCTTGTCTGAACACGTAGACCTGATATGAATGTTTTTCTTCAGCAATAAATATGCTGCTAACTTCTGTTTTGTGTCCGCATATTTTGCCAATAACTTGTCATAAATGTTATGCACTCGTTCTCCTGCAACGTGCAACAACAATGTGTTAAGCCTGGTGCTGACTACTGTTTGCTAATGTTTTAGCTTAGTTTAGCTTGAGCCGACAGACAACTGTTGTCTACAGCAGACAACAGCACAAAAAAGCACACCAGCAGTAACAGTGTGATAGAACATCTCCAGCATAACACTGCACACAAAGAAACCACATGTAGAAATTTCTCTTTGTCAATGAAACCAATGCACATTGGCAGAATACTGTGATTTTTGGATGGGACACTGCTCCGAAAAGACAATGGAAAAAAACAAACAAAAAAGGTTTTGAGGCAAGACAGCAAAAGTGAGACATTTTATATGTTTTACAAATGTGAATCATAAACTGGGCCTTCTTTTGCCTCTGGTTCCGTGAAACTTCCCGCTGTGGAATCTGTGAGATGTGAGCTTTCAGTAGAGGAGTCATTTGTCCGTGTTCATGCTGTCGGGTGGACAAGGGGAGCCATCGTTTGTGTTTACATATCTTTTCGGACTTTATGTACCTGGTCTTTTAATTGTTCGTTGCCTTAACTGTGTTTGATGGTTTTATTGAGCTTTTAGATGAGATTCTGGACTTTCTGTGGATACCGCACATGCTTATAGTTACATTTACAGACCTGACGTTACACTCGTAAAACCGGATGTTAACTCCTTAACTCCCGGTAACGGAGGGTGCAGGCACATGAGGTGAAGTTAAACCGTCAAGCTAAGAATGCAAAGTTTGAGAATTTCTAGGCCAGAAATCTGGATAATGAAGCACTAAAGGTGCATGGATGGAAGTTATTGTGCGTTTTGTGAATGTTTCTTTCTCCTCACCACCTAGAAGCTGTGAGATTGTAATCCTGCTTTCTGTCTGTTCACCCGATGCTGATATTCATCAGATATTGTTGCTTCTGTGTTTAGAAGGAAGCAGCTTTACAGCTTTAAATTCATCCTGCTGACTTTTTACCTTTTAGTTAGTAAATCCTGAAAATGTTATCCTTCCTTGTCATTTGATTTAATATATTTTAAGAATTATTATTAACTGTTGCTGTTCAAAGAGGAAACTGCGTTTAGTGCAGGGGTCTACAACCTTTCCAATCCAAAGAGCCAGTTTTCCCTCAGCCCATTTAAATAAAACTCTTTTAGAGACGCAAATGTTACGAGACCTTTTGAAAAAAAGACAACTTATCATTTTAAATATCTACTGTAGGAAAATTGTTCATGTTTCTGGACTGTGGGAGGAAACACCACATACATGAGGAAAATGTTCAAACTCCAGACAAAGGTTCTTGTTCAAACCCATCCCTCCAGCCAAGACTCAAACCAGTGACCTTCTTGCTGTGAGGCTGCAGTGTTCACCACTACACCTCTGTGCAGCCCCATGGGTGAACTTATTCTTGTTAAAGCCTGACTTTATGTGTATGATGGCTTTGCAGTGGCACACACACTCATAGCTTAGATGCAGACTTCTTACATAGTTATGTGCTCTGCACATTTGCAGAGTTTTATGAAGCACTTGTCCATAATTAATCTCCACGTTTGTTGGCATGTTAGGTTTGTGTCCTGTTCACCCACAGGGTGAAGGCAGACCATGATGGTATAGAGAAGATCACTGCTGCTATTTATTACACGTTTGTAAGAAAATTTGTATTTTCAGTCAAACTTTCTGCAATATTTTCTATCTTTATAATTTTTACACCTTTTTATTTTATGTTTCGATGTTTAAAGATATAAAAGGTATTATTGAATGCAAGATTAGTCCTAGAGTGGTGTCAGCTTTCTTTAAAAATATATCCTGTCATCGTGACGTTTTTCCTTTTTACACCTTTTCAGACCCTTACAAACTCCCAGACTCAAGCAAATCTGCAAGTTAAATGGACTTGTACTTATGGACTTGTACTTATGCAGCGCTTTTCCAGTCAGCTTGACCACTCAAAGCGCTTTACACTACTTGTCACATTCACCCATTCACACACATTCATACCCAGATAGGCACATCGGGAGGCAACCTTGGGTTAGGTGTCTTGCCCAAGGACACTTCGACATGTAGTCAGGGAAAGCCTGTAATCGATCCTTCAACCTTCCGGTTGAAAGACAAATGCTCTTCCTCCTAAGCCACAGCCACCCTAAATGTGTAAATATGTAAGTGTAAGTGTGTAAATGTTCAGTGATTAGGTCTCAGGCTGGAGACTCGGTCTGGACATCTGTGTGGTGCACGTAATTCAGTGCTGCTGTCAGCACCTATGTAGATGTGCATGTAGGACCTGCCTGGAGAAGCTTGTAGGAGGTCATTACTTTTGCTGCTGGCCCAGGATGCTCGCTTTGCATTCCATTAATTTAAAATAACTCACTTCTTTTTTAAGAAAAAACAAAAATATAGAATCTATTACCAAAAATGTTTGGTTTCTGAGGTGCTTTTAGTTATCCCTAAATGGATGCTCATCAATGGGCTGGTTGGCAGAAATAAAAGCAAATATCAGAAAAAGGATTAGTTTAAGCTTCTTGCTTGGACTAAAGTGTATATGGAATTAGTAAAGAGGAAAAAATGAGCAATCCATTCATTTTCCTCTCAGAGAAAGAACTGGAACATCAACAGAGAATAATCCAGATTTCATGATGAAACACATAATATAATCATGCTACACAGCATGTGAAGTGCAGCTGGCAAGGTTAATGCAGCCTTCAGTGTGTGTATGCATACATGCACGTTAACTGATGCTGTGTACTGTAGCTGTGTTACAGTGCAGATGGGTGAAACAGCACATCTGTGTCTCCAAATGCTCACCTATTAATAGCAGGCTAATAAGAAGAATAGAAAGTTACGTTTATGAAAGCACAAGTAAGATTTGGCTTTTTTCTTAAGGGGAAAAATTAAAGAAAACTAAATTATAAACCCCTAATAAAATGGGCGCAGCAGACCTTAGCTAAACTCCATGACAAAATCTCAGCACACTGGACAGAACCTGCCTGCATTACCACAGCTTGCCTAAAGAGGGCAGCACCACCTCATAGAGAACGCTGACAGGCCCCTCGACACGCGCTGAAAAAGATGATGAGGAGCAAACAAGGCTAAATAATTTACATGATCCATGAAATATCTGACACTGAACAGGAGCATGTTCTCCTCTCTCCATTGGAATGATTCCTGACAGTCCCCCTTTTTTCCCTCCATCTGAACATGTTGGACTTCCCTCCTTTGTGACCGAGTTGCATGTACTGAGTCTGGCTCATAAGTGCTGACTTATGTTGCTGCACTGGGAGTGAAATGCAGTAATGTACATGAAGCAGCTGCTTTTAAATGTGATTGTTTATTCATAATTTGTATCAGCACAGATTTCTGTTGCCTGAACAAACACTGATTTAAAGTACAAACTTTTTCTCACAGTTAAGCTTCTGTGTGAGTATTTCTGTGGATCTGAGTGCAGGTGAACTGGAATTTACCCCCTGTGATGCTGCAGGTATGACAGTTGGACGAGGATGCTCAGAAAGTGGGCATGAAGCTTCATGATGCACAAATGTGGTCATATTCTCTAAGAGACAGTTGATGTGCTCTCGTCACTACACTCTTGCAATATTTGTGGCATTCCTGCTGCCATGTGAACACCCACACATTGGGGTAAACTCCTTTACAACATCCTAACTGTCTTAGGCAGTGTGTCACATACGACTCCACAGCGGGATCCAATGTAGCAGTGGATGAACACATCACACCCGGCAGCAAAATGGTAGGAACCACCCTCTCAGGGTTTAACAGATCCAACTTGATAAATGCTGAAAGTTTAGTGCATGTGCATGTCCAGCAATTCATTTCTTCAAAGATTATTCTAGTTTGTGCTCGTCTACTTGGTCTTTCTTCTATAAGTAAAGCCCAGTCAGACACACACTGATGAGTGTGGGTCTGTACCAGCTTAGTTCTGGGTGAATCTGGCTGGATGTAGAGAGGTATTCATTGTGTCTGTCTCTCTCTGAGGATTCATCCCAGCTGGACAGTAAGTTCACTGTGACGGAGCTCAGTGGGACTTCTCTGCATTCAGCATGTTACCAAGGCTTGGCATTACAGAGGTTTGCGTCCTCTCTGTGCACATATTATCTGTCTGAATCATACTTGGAAATGTATGACCAATAGACGTGTTCCTGAAATGCCTTAAGGCAGCTCTGAAAGCTTACATGTACCATAGTGATTATTTTCTATGATCCGTATGAACTGGTTACATTTGGTTTGATTATATGAAAGTAAGGTTTTTAGAATTCAGTAATATTCAATCAGCGACTTTGTTATCAGCTTGTTAACACAGATATCTAACCAGCCAATCACATGGCAGCATGTAGACACGGTGAAGACGTGGTGACTCTGAACGTGGCGTGGTTGTTGGTCTGAGTCTTTACTAGGATTTTCACCCAGATCCATCTCTAGGGTTTCCAGAAAATGGTCTGAAGAAGAGAAAATATCCAGTGTGCAGCAGTTGTCTGGACCAGAATGTCTCGTTGATGTCAGAGGAGAATGGACAGACTGGTGATGATAGAAAGGCAGCTAAGAACAGGAAACTGAGGCTACAATTCACACAGACTCACCAACACTGGATAATAGAAGATGGAGAAACATTGCTGGTCTGATGAGTCTTAATTTCAGCTGCGCATTCAGATGCTAGGCTCAGAATTTGGCGGAAACATCATGAAAACATGGATCCATCCTGCCTTGGATCAACACTTCAGGCTGCTGCTGGTATAATGGTGTGGGGAAATTTCCCTGGCCCACTTTGGGCCCCTTAGTACTAACGTATCATCGTGGATGCAGCCAACAAATCTTCAGCAACTGTGTGATGCTGTCAGGTCAATATGGAGCAGAATCTCTGAGGAATGTTTCCACCTTGTTCCATCTATGCCATGAAAAACTAGAGGACGCAAAGATATTATACAAACTAGTCTAATGACATTTTCTGTGTTCCTGATGTTTAAAACGTTCCTCACTAAGCGGATCATAGCGTGTTTCTTCCACCATCTTTGCTAAAACCTGCACTGCTAATTATCTTCTGTCTGTTTTCAGACATTTGCTTTCCATAAAGTGATTGTCAGACTTAAGATTCCTCTGAGTAAGATGCTGTTCCCATAGCAACTTCTCACAATAAAAATGTAATCATACTGTAAACTTTAAACTGTTTGTTTGATGGGTGACTGGTATGACTGAAGTGTATCCCTTCCTCCGTATGCTTCTAGTTCATTGGTGCTTGATACATAAGCTCATTTTTCCATTATCAGTCTTTATCGTATTGTATTTACATAAGGTCATGAGTATGCATGAGTTCCCTAACTAGTGTATGATGTGAATGATTCACACAGGTATTTTTAGCAGTGCCACATGTTTTTTGATGAGTGCCGGTGGGCTCCGGCTCTAATGTGACACCGTACTTGTTTTGGTGAGAGGCACCTCTGGCAGAGTCCTGCAGTATGGCTCTGTCCATTAAACAGGACGCAAATTAGCAGAGATGAGTCTCAGTAATCAAACTGAGGAGCACTACAGCTGGAGGACATGTTTTATCCAACCCCGTGTGGCTTCAGAAGCATCTGCTCCTCTTCATATCTCAGAGTTCAGCAGAGCAGTTGCCATTATGACGCTGTGCTTTTCCACAAATCAGATGCAGCTTCGTGTAGTTCTGACCCACTGGGGCATGAACAGAGGACATGGTGTCTGGTTCAGCAGCTGTTCCTTTGGGCCTTGTGGCTCACCAGGTTTGCTGAGGTGGTCGATCAGGCTGAAATCTGGGAAATTAGCCTTTTGGGCTGTCTGTGCTGTGTTGCTGCTGTTCCTGAACAGTTTTTAGGGGGTGGGCAGAGTTTGTTTTCCTCCAGGTGCATGTTACTGACTTTTATTGCCAAGGAGTCATGCACTTGGAAGAAACGAGTGTTGATTTTACTTTGGAACGTTGTATATTTATTCTTGTCCACACAAGTCAGAAAATAAAAACACCTTCCCAAGAATAAAGAAGAAATCCCAAATGTTCAGCATCCTAGTGAAGCGAGCGAGCTTGGTTACTGAGATAATTCTTTAACATAATCTCTTAATTTTATAGTTTTAACGGGTTGTTTGGACTTGTTTTGTTATTTAACTTTTTTCCACAAGCTAAGTCCCTTACTGTAACTTTTTTTCCCACTGGTTTTATTCTCTTGAGCCTTTTAACACCTGAATTTATTTACAATGATATAAAAAACAAAATAAATACAGAAAAATAACAAAAACAATGGAATTAAAAATATAAAATTAAATATTAAATGAATTCATAAAAATAGATAATAAAGATAAATCGTAAATAAATATACAAATAAATACATAAATAAGAGTGAATGAAAACAAATAAATAATAAAAAAATATATAAATAAATAAATTAAACATAAGGCAGAAGTGATTTGTTAGAAGTTTGTGGTACACCAGACGTCGAGGGGTTAATGTTTACTTTTGTTTCTTGCTCTGTTTGTCATGTGGGCTGTTTTCAGGTCACACATATCATTAAATTTTAGTGCTGCAAGTGTTTCCCCGGCTCCACACGCTGTGCCAGATATAAGAGGTGGTGAGCTTCAGGTACATGTGATTCAGGTGGCTGCAATGTGATGATACAATTATTACTGATGCATCTTTTCTCCCTGTGTGACGACTGGACTACTACAACTTTCCGAGTGGAAACGTGTAACATGGTTTGTCAGATTTGTCATGACAAACAATAGAAAAGGAAACCGGTTCATTTAATGCAGGACAACTTGTGTTTCCAGCAGAGTAAAACATGGAGCTGCATCAGATTATAGTCATCTTCAGGTTGATCATATTTCTATCAGATGTATTTTTTAAATATTTGTACTTCAGTTTAAAATCTTCCTGCATCACGACTCCTTTAAAAACGACTTTTCTCACGTCCTTCGTAAAAATGGAAGTATAAAGGAATAGCACCGAGGATTGTTGGTATATGAAATCTTTTACTTCATATTCTTTTTCTATTCTGTTTATCATGAGTTTCTTATTGGTGGTTAAGGTCGAACAATTTCCAAATTTTCTGAATTTAGTGTTACTTTAATTTGTTGTTCATTTAATAATTGGATCAAATAATTTTTGTTTTTGTTTAATTTATTTTCATGATATTGTAATTATTCTGTTGGAAATTGCACATATGTGTGTGCAGAACTTTTTATCCACAATAATGCAATTCCTCAAGCATATCACGTTATTTCTATAGTAACACGTCTTGTAGTCCTTTAAGTTTGATCGGAAAATATTGGATTGACTGTATTGATTAAATAGTGACCATCTATGAGTAAGACAACTAGTCATTTAATGATTGTGACCAGAACTGTTTTCACAGGACAGTGTTATTTTAGGTTCAACCTCTAGGAGTAAAAACAGTTGTAAAAACACAATCAAAGAACCTTATTACCCTCCTTCTGTGGTTGATCAACGTGAAACGTTACTCTGGAGTTCTGCACCAGTGGATGAGACAACAGTTTCCCGGGGGGGATGATGGGGTATATAAAGAAGTGTCCTGGAGCATCATGCATAAAGCTGGCGTAGGTACAAAAACCGGCGTATGTATTGTCAACTTTTGGAATTTATAAAATCCAAACTTGGCAGGAGAATGTTCCTTTCTCATGCACGGCTGTCGCCTGTCGCTTGGCTGGAGGAGGGCAGCAATTTTGACCTCATCGTACAAGTTTCATAGGAAATGATGGAGAAGGAGTGGCGTCGCCTCCTTTGTGTCTTGGCCATTACTCTGTGGGGTCAATTGTGATGATCTACGGAAGTTTTTATCGTGTCCAGTTTTACAATTCAGACATAAAATGTAGTGTTTAATTAGACTCTGTATGATAAATCCACAATGTTTTATGATAACAGCAACATTTATCACATTTTCATCATAAAAGATCACTATCACTACTATGTTCAGATTCAGATTCAACTTTATTGTCATTGCGCATGTCACAGGTACAAGGCAGCGAAATACAGGTTGCATCTCAAC
>JBAMHW010000020.1:26638374-26648816 GCA_037177495.1 Rhadinocentrus ornatus | reverse complement strand
TTTATTTGTACATAGAAATGTGAGGGACACCATCTTTCTGTAAGATGGTTTAATCAACAATTATTTAGGTTCTGTGTGATGGTGTGAGGGGGGGACAGAGATGAGAAGCAGGATGAATCACTGATACAGCTAAAATCAACTGTACTAATGTCGTCTGTGAACCACCCTGCTGTTGGTGTATTACCAAGTAAAAGAAATTCAGAGCTCTAAGATCTGACTGAAGATTATTTCCCTGTACATAATGCTTTACCTGTTTCGAGGGTTCCATACCATCTCCACCCCTACACTAAGGAACATGTTTCTAACATGTTTCTGTTTTTAGACCCAGTTTGTCTCAGATTTGTAAACCTCTGTCTTTCCATCTGAGAGACTCTGCCTCTCTGAAATGCTCCTTTTATACCCAATCATGTTACTGAGCTGTTGCCAATTAACCTAAGAAGTTGTTTTTGATTCAGGCCAACTATTTTTCCACCCTTTTGTTCAAACTTTTTATGATGTATTGCTCTCATCAAGTTCAATTTTTTGAAATTGGGGTTGTACAAGACTGGCACTCTTTTCTTCATATGCACCAGAGTTTCAGTGTTCCATAATCAGTTTTGTGGTGACTCCATGTGGGAAGTGGTTGCATCCTAATTGGGTTAGTGAGGTAGGCAGGGACCCACCTCAGACCGATCCATCAGAGGGTGTGGAGGGGCAGGGTGTGCAGAGGAATGGGCTCATCTCAGGAGCACTGGAGTGAACCAGGACAGGCAGCAGGGTGCTTTGTCTCTGACACACACACACTTGCAGCCTGTTATTCATCCCTAAGCTGCAGCTGGAGGCAGCACATAATATTTTCTACCAACTGTCATCTGTCACAGCTCTTGTATAACACCGAGGTGGTTTGGGTGTGTTAACGGGTCAAAAGTACAACAGAACTCAGAACATATGAATCAGTATCTTGTATTGTATTTCAGGTGCATTTTGGCGAACTCCAGGCGGGCTGCCGTGTGTTTTTTTTTTACTAAGGAATGGCTTCCATCTGGTCACTCTACCATACAGGCCTGATTGGTGGATTGCTGCAGAGATGGATGTCCTTCTGAAAGGTTCTCCTCTTTCCACAGAGGAGTGCTGTAGCTCTGACAGAGTGACCATCAGGTTCTTTATCACCTCCCTGACTAGGGCCCTTCTCCCCGATCGCTCAGTTTAGGCAGCCGGCCATTTTTAGGAAGAGTCCTGGTGGTTCCAAACTTCTTCCATTTACGGATGATAGAGGCCACTGTGTACATAGGGACCTTCAAGGCTGCAGATATTTTTCTGTACCTTTCTGTCTCGAGACGGTCCTCTTTCTGAGGTTTACAGACAATTCCTTTGACTTCATGCTTGTTTTGTGCTCTACCATGCACTGTCAGGTGTGGGACCTTATATATAGATAGGTGTGCCTTTCCAAATCATGTCCAATCAACTGACTTTACCATAGGTGGACTCAGTTAAGCTGTAGGAACATCTCAAGGATGATCAGTTGAAACAGGAAGCACCTCACTTTTGAGCTTCATGGCAAAGGCTGTGAATACCCATGCACATGTGATTTCTTAGTGTTTCATTTTTAATGAATTTGCAAAACTCTCTAAAGAAAAATTCTTTTTTCACATTGCCATTATGGGGTATTGTGTGCAGAATTTCGAGGACAAAAATGAATTTATTCCATTTTGGAAAAAGGGTGTAACATGACAAAATGTGGCAAAAGTGAATTGCAATGAATACTTTCTGGATGCACGTATATGCATGTGTTTATATGTGTACATGCATGAGCTGAAGGGAACTTTATCATTTGAAAGATCAGGGCTGAAAGTGGTACCAGGAAATCAATTGCAGCCTTTGTGTCTCTCATTTCACACACACACACCTACACACACATCTGAGGACACACCGATGTGCTTAACTGCAGTCATAACAGGACAGCAGGTCTGCCTGAGACTACAGAACCTCTCCAGAGATTCGCAGCATGTCAGCTCCTCATGGGCCACTGGGGAATGGAACAAGAGTCTGCCATTTAAAGCCGGTCATTATCCCCGACCCGGTCCAGACCTTGAGCCCTGCAGAAATATCATGGTAAATACCAGCAGAACAGCACCATTTCTGGGGTACATGTTCCATACTGCAGCAGCTGAACAATACAGAAGTACAGGGCTTAGAGTATGACAGCAGTGTGCCGGATCTCCAGATAAAAAGAAAACTTCATAACTTGTTGATGCGTATGCTAATGTGGACTATCTCCACGTCAGAGTCTGCAGAGTTCATCTCCTAATGGTTCGAGAGGATCGCAGCTTTCACTCTCAGCCAAACGTATCACTGAGCAAGCAGAAGTGTAGCAGGGTTTGGAAAATGTTGGCTTGAGATCCAGCTGCAGCCTAGTCTCCATTCACATTGCAGGCAAAACTGACCCAATTTCAACTTTTTTGTCTATATGTGATCCAAATCGGATCTTTTTATTACAGTATGAACTGCAAATATCAGATCTTGGTGAAAGGGACTTACCTGAACTGAAGTGCTGAACGTCATATAGCACTTCAACTGAATTTTACGTCATTAAAGTGAGAAAGACGTCATAATTCTGTGCTGGAGGTGACGGGACACTCCAAGATGGAATGTAAACAACGGACGTAACATTATTATATCAACATTTTTTCTCTAATTGCACATAAACTGTGTAACTGATTCACACACTAACAAGTGTAGCATCTATATTTACCTCCGTGATCAAAACCTTAAACAAATGAATAAAAATCTTATTGTTCTTTCTATCTGTTCCACACTAGCATGAAAAATTTGAAGCACATTAGTTTGCATTTGATGCTGCAGAATGAAAGTACTTATTTCTCACCACATACTCAGTCCTTCAAGAAGGAAAATCAGAACTCTTCTTTGTTCAGGTGTTATCACCTCGTCAGGTCCTTCTTCCTCTACCTACTTCTCCTCTTTGAGCTCCTCCTTTCACTTTTCTTCTAAGTTCTTCCATTTTTATTGAAGAGAGGTGAACTCACCTTTACTTTTACTGACCTGATTGCTATGTTTTCAATAAAGCACACGTGTGTTTTCAAACCTGGTGGATGTGATTATCCAATTTGTTTGTTAGTGTGATGACTGGCAGGCCAGGGCTCTGTAATGAGAAGGAAGAAGCCTTATGAGCCTTTATCTGTGTGTGATGTCAGTCTGTGCTTATTGTTGTGCCTGGAGAGGTGTTTTGCTTCTTGCAAGTAAAGATTTGTTAATTGTGTAAAAACTTTCATTTTACTGTGTAAACAAAACAAAAACAATCAGAATAGACTTGCGCTACCATAGTCCCTTGCGAAGAAAATGGAGAACAAATGTGCAAATGATTTCTGGAAAGAAATGAAAAGAATGAATAAAATTAAGACCCAATGGTGTTAGTAGTCCAGAGGAAATGACTGGGATGTAGCAAAAACATTACTGTGACCTATATAACTGCCAAAGGTTCATCTTTACAATGATGTTTCAGACATTTCTGATGCGATTAGAAGATTAAAGGACAATAAGTCATGTGGGATGGAAAAGATATCTACCCAACATTTGGAATTTTCTAGTAGAAAACTTTTTCCTCTGCTTTCTTTCTGTTTTACAGGGTTCGTAGTTTATGGGATGCTGCCGGACTCAACTCCCTATTCAGAATCAGAATACTTTATTAATCCCAGAGAAAATTGTGTTCACACAGTCACTTTATACCAAATAAAGAGGATAAGATAAAGATTAAAAACAACAACAACAAAAAACGCAATAAGAAAAATCAATAAGAAATTAGTTACAATAATCTATATAAACAGATCCAGGATAAATCCTGCCAGTGAGTAATATGTACGTTATTGTCAATATGATAAACAGTATAAACGTAAAGTGTAAATGTGTAACAGTGGATGTTGCAGCTATATAGAGGACTTGTACAATTTGATGGTCACAGGTAGGAATGATTTCCTACCCTTAATCAATCATCTTTATTATGGACAACATTCCCCTCTCCGACACCACCGTCAGAGAGTTCAGCTCCATTCCCACTACGTTACTGGCTTTGCAGATTAGTTTCTTCAGTTTGTTTGTGTCTGCAACCCTCAACCTGCTGCTGGTGCTGAGCATGCAGGGTCCAGGTTTCTTCCAGGTTTCTCTTCCTGCATTATGTTTTGCCATATTTCCCTACCAATGTGTTGAGACCCTGAGAAATATGACAAAACACTCAGACAGCGAACAAATCACAGAGTGATGCTTACTTCACTTCACCTGTCAGAAGGTTGAAGTGGCTGACAGTGTCAGTCAGAGCTGCAATTTCCTTTCCTGTCAGTTTAAATAAATATCTAACCAGCCATCATTAAATTTGTCAATAGGAAACACAAAACTGACCTGCTGAGACCAGGGAGGAAGCTCAAAAGATCAGATGTTTATATGAAGGAGCATTTTACCAAATACAAGGCGGAAATTAACAGAGAAGCACGACTGCTCAACAAACAACAAATAAATACAGAAATACAATACACTGATTACAACTTACAGGACTGGAATATGACACAGATCCAGATAATAACTTTTTCTTCACAAGCAACAGTAACTGTTACTGATAAACAAAATTATCATGCCATAAAAATAAAAAAAAAACTGTCAATCATCTACTTAAGTATTAGAAGTTGGTATTCAAACTTTAATAATAAAGAATTTCTACTTACATTTCTCAAAGTGCAATATCATCACTATATCTGAAACTTGGTTTAATGAGGAAAAAAGAGGGATGGACTTTGAGATCGAAGGTTATGTATTTGCAGATAGTAACAGCCAAAACCAGGGTGGAGGAGGGGTTGCTATACGTAGATCATAGTCTGGATTTCAAAGTTTTGGATTCTGTGACAACTGCGGCGGATAACCTACTTGAACTTTTTTTTTAAAAAATAGTGACAAGTTATAAATCTACAGACTTTTTCTGGTGTTATTGTAAACTTTTGGAGACAGTTGTGAAAGCACGTTTAGTTAGTTAGTGCTTCCACAGGCCCCTCCCCTGTGTAAAAGCCCTCACAGGAGGCTCAGTCCTTGTGCTGCAGCAGGCCCAGCTCCCAGCTGCAGTCAGAGCAGATGTTCACCTTGCGTTCAGGACCAGATTGAAAATTAATCGTGAAAAGTTGCCACATGCTGACCCACCCTGGCTTACCGTCAGATATTAATGTCTATTAAAGGCTAAATAATTAGGAAATGTCCTCATTTGTTGTGAGGGATAAAAGGAAGCTTCCCCGTAAACAATCTGTCCTCTACATCAACAATGTCTTTGTCAAGCTTTTCTCCTTTCAAAATAAGAGTTACATGATGGAATAATTTAGGTGCACTGTGTAGCTCTTTCCTACTTCCTGGTTCCTCAACCAATCATCACCAACACCACACCACAACCACAGCAACAGTTTGGTTTTTTATGTCGGCAAAAGAGCAGCAGTAATGATGTTTTGGCCAAGTGAATAGTGTGTTTGTCCTCATAAATTCATGAAATTACTATCAAATTGATGTATTAAGTGAGATGAGACACTTGTGATTAATGTAGCCTTTTTTTACACTCTTTAATGCTAATGTAAATTAGTACGTGAAATTAGCTCTAGCATTGCAAAGCATAGCAACTTACTGTGTGTGAATCATCTTCACTCGTCATCATGATGTTTGCTGGTGCTATGTTCTCCATCCTTTATAGACTGTATAAAAATGAGCCGTTCTCTCACAAACCGGCAACCTGCGCGAAATTCTCTCTGGCTGTGTCCGAATGTCCACCCTACTCCCTAACCCCTCGTTCACTACCTAGGGCTGCACTACATAGTGACTCATTCTCTTGGCGATTCGGACACGAAGCTGCCTATTTTTCCCTCGCCCCAGACCACGTGACTACCAGCCGTAACCACGGCAACCACAACGATCATTCCAAATCCAATCCAGAGTTGTTTTTAAATATTTTTATTTTTATTCCTTATGTTGCATTTATTCTTTATTGTATAGCTATTCAATAAAAAATATATTTTCGCCTTCTTGTGCATGTTGAGCTTTTGCCCGCAATGCATTGTGGTCTATTTTGACCTGTCTAGGGACTATCTGTGCTCACTACTTTTCAAGATGCATTATTGGTCATTTTGAGTGCCCTACTTTTTTCTCTCTGGGCATTTGGACACCCTTACAAAATGGCGTGATCCCTATATAGGGCATTATGTAGGGAGTAGGGGGCACATTCAGACACAGCCTCTGTTTTCTTTTTGACTGCAATTCTAATTTGAAACACTAGGTGTTTTTTTTTGCCTTTAATGAAGCGTGTAGACAAAAATTCCAAACAAAACTAAAATTAATAAAAACTAAACTGAAAATAAAGAATTTAAAAAGTATTGAAGACTGAAGAAATGAATGTTTCTGCCTGTATAGATTTTTCTGTGCTCATGTTTTATGATGCAGTTTACTCCAGATTAATCCTAATTAAACGGCATGAGTTGGAAAGGGAAATGTGCCAAGAGCCAAAGTCAGGCTGAAAAAAGATGTTTTTGTATTAGCTACAAAATATAAAAATACTTAATACATAATTTGTCTTCCCGCTACATCGTCTTCTAAACGGCTCGCTCATAATAAGGCTGGAAGGAATTAATCCTGAATGAATAAACTATGCCTTGACAACAGAAAACATGGCAACAACACTGTGCACTGTGCGACAACGCTGTGAGAGGTGGTCTTGAAGGCTTTCAGCATCGCTTCACTTTCTCTTGCTGCCTGTCTGTTTTTAACTTGTGTGCTCATCTTTCATCCCTCTAGTAATCTGTTATGGGTTGGTCCAATGTCATGTTAACATGGCCGACACTGTCAGGAACAGGAATCTAAGACAGAGAGGTGAAGCAGTTCTCAGCTCGGAGATGGGTGGGATGGCAGTGATGCTGTGTTGCTTTTGGCAGCCATCTTAGTTTTAGTTTTAGTCTAAAACTCAACTACGTGTGTGTGTGGGTGTGTGTGTGTGTGTGTGTGTGTGGGTGTGTGTGTGTGCGTGGTTGTGTGTGTAAGACTTATGGTCGAAGGTGCGTTTGTCGTGACCAAATGAGAACAGGAAGCAGCAGCATTGCTTTTGGCAGATTGCATGCACAATAGGCACTAAAGCTGTGGACAGTAAAGCTGGGGACACTAAAGCTGGGGACACTAAAGCTGGGGACACTAAAGCTTGGGACAGTAAAGCTGAGTAATGAGTAACAGCAATGACCATTAGTTTAAACTGACACATGCTGTGTCCATCTCCCCTGGACCGTATGAGAAAACCAGTAGGTGAACATGGAAATATGTTCACTTTAGTAAATATGCTCCTAACACATAAAAAAATAATGATGGCAACATTCACACTGCAGACTTTAAAGATTTGCTATAGAACTTTTGTAGATTTAGTCTGTGACAGCTACTTCACTACTCATCTTGCATCCTACCTGTACTGTGAGCACTCTCAGCCAGTTAAATAGTCTTAGCTCTTATTTTATCTCTTGCTCTGTTCCTTTATCTCTTTCTTTTCTCTCTCTCTGTCTCTCTCTCAGAAACTGATTAGACGGCTGCGCAGCTTGTTAACGCTGTGACTGCGGCTGTTCCTCACGCTATAAAACCGACATAACATGCACATGTAAGAGACAGTATTTGCATACTAACAAAGAAAATCTGCTTTTGCAAGTGCTTTAACGGATTAATTACAGCTGCAGAGGTGCTGTACTATATAATCAGTTTCTGGCAGACGATCACTTTATGGCACCACGTTGTGCCATAAAATGATCGTCTGCCAGAAACTGATTATAGTGGTACCCGTACGATACTAGTTGGTCAGTCATCTGTACGTATAACTCTTGAATGAAAGCAGATCAAAAATGCTGCAAATGTACTACAATCAATTTAAAAAAAAGTCATGATCAGTGGAAATGAAGCTTTGTAAATCATAAACTGTTTGGACTTTCCATTCTAAAAAATAAACAAGAATAAGGCTTGAACACGTGAAGCCTAAACAGTGAAGCAACATGCCTGAAAATAGTTTCTGATTACAGCACCTCTGCAGCTGTAATTAATCCATGTTATGTCGGTTTTAAACCAAGAGAAAACTGAGCGACACAGCGTTAACAAGCTGCGCGGCGCCCTAATGATCAGTTTCAGGCAGACATTTACTATAGGGCACAACACCGGCAACGTAAAGCTAAACTCAGCTGCAATGTCATGCGACGTCCCAGAAGAAGTGAAATGTGGTTTCTCAGTTGTGAGACGCTGCTGGGCAGCAACAACCACAAAAATTCACAAAGTAGATGTCACTGTGTCATCAAACGAGTCAGGAACGTGGAGTTTTCAGGTTTTAAAGTTGCATAGTGCATCTTCACTTCCATTTTTCTTTTGCTGAGATATTTTTCTGTAGTTATTCTCATCATAATTTAATGCAACCTTCATCAGAGTGAACGGTCCTGAAGTAACCCAAATGTGCAGAAGATTTGATGCCACACGCAGAACGCTGTGTTAATAAAAGTAAATATGGATGCTGCATGTGTAAGCGTGTTTGTATTGGTTCAAGGATGTTGTGTAATCAGAGCTGAAAAGGTTATAACATAATATTGTTTCGTCCATTGTTGACAGTAGATCTTACTGTGTACAGTGTCCTCAAGTGTCTGTTTCACTTCAATGATGTCAAAGTTGGATGAAATGTGACATGACCATTCAGACTGAGCTCACTTTGAAAAAGATCAGATATGTATCTCATTTAATACCACATGTGAAAGTGGCCTGTTATCTTAAAAAAGTCAGATACATGCTGTTCAGATTGTAATAAAAAGTTTGATTCGAGTCACTTGTGTCGGCATTGTGAATGTAGCCCAAGAGTTTTTAATGTTTAAATCCATTTGGACCCACTGAGCTGGAAGACATTTTATAACTAATATTTAATTTTATAGTTTGTTTTTGATCAAAGATGTTCAAAACCTTACAGAGTAGTGCATCAGCAAAATCATCAAAACAAATATGAGACAGTTTGAAATGGCATAATGTGAGATTAATACAGATAATAAGAATGTTAAACTTTTATATTTTATTTATTTTGATTAAATAAATGTTGCTAACATTACTAAAGCAGCAAAGACTATAACTTAGAAAAACCCTAGTTTTTTCCAATGGGTCTGTTGGTTTATTGGCTTCTGTTTTAAAGGTACAGTGTGTAGCTTTTTTGGCTTTTTTGTTAGCAAAAATCAAGAATTGCTATCATAAATACGTATTTTACCAAAGTCTAATCGCATCCCATCCAAATGAAAGCGTTCTCGTAGCTTAGAATTAGATGTTTATAAATACATGTTGCATTGCCATCTTTGAATACAGTAGCTGAAATGGGACAAACTTGTTAGCTTTGTGCGTTTTACCTGTGAGTCCCCACTGTTTCGGGGGGAGGGTGTGGGGGGTGGTGTTAACAAGCCAAGACAACCGTGGATGATTCAGCTTGCCAGCTTACATTGAAATGGAGGACCATCTATACTCTTTACCCGCGAGACGGAGGAAAGAAAAGCCAATAAAAGAAAAAGAAATAATAACTGGGAGAAAATAAGAGTGTACATGGGTAAAGCATTTACCAGATGGAGGCAGCTGATGAGGAGAAGGACTTCAAAGCTATTTGTTGTATTTGTTTTTATATTCACATTTCTTCATATTTATGAATCTCCGCGGCTTCCGTAGTCGTAATAACGCTCTTAATCGGTGAGGCTCCAGTAGACCACTACTCTGTTTCTTGTAATATATTAGCGCACCACTAGATGGGAGTAATTCTTACACACTGGGGCTTTAAGGTGAAATGTGTAAGAATTACTGACATTTAGTGGTAATAATGGGCATAGCATTGACTTGAAATACCAAAATTGTGAATGGACAGTGTCCGTAAGTGGCCAGAGTTTTACGAGTAGATCCATTGGTCTCAGGTGCAGCGATGACTGCACTGCAGCTACCTACTTCAGTATTGTGTACATGTGTACTGTCTTCTTCTATGGTCCTTTGAAGGCGTTACTTGTCCCAAACGGAGCTCTAGCTTCTATCAAACAAAGATGGTATTTCAGTTTTTAAGTTTCACACTCAGAGTTGTTTGCCCATTCATAGACACCTTAGTATAAATAGTGGCACAAATATGGCAGCTTTCATGTATGTGGACCTATGGCAATAAATAAACAGTTCATTCTAAGAGAATAAAAACAGTTATTTTAGTAAAAATATCCATCCATCCATCCAATATCTGCCGCTTATCCGGAGTCGGGTTGCGGGGGCAGCTGCCTAAGCAGGGAAACCCATACTTCCCTCTCTCCAGCCACATTCACCAGCTCATCCGGAGGGATCCTGAGGCGTTCCCAGGCCAGCCGAGAGATGTAGTCCATCCAGAGTGTCCTGGATCTTCCCCGGGGCCTCTTTCCGGTGGG
>JBAMHW010000020.1:26583010-26596179 GCA_037177495.1 Rhadinocentrus ornatus | reverse complement strand
AGACAGCAAAAAGAAGCTAAAGGGAAAGCAGAAAGAAGAAGAAAGAAGAGACAAATACACCACAAACAGAAGACAACCTTTTTTTTTTTTCTTTTTTTTTTACCATGTCTACATGCACTGCATTGCTGCCATGTGATTGGCTAGTTCAAACAAGGGTCTTGAGCTGTTTTCAGAGAATTAATACATACAAAGTCATGAGAAAAACAAAAGTTGGCCTTTTTTTGTGGACTCTTTAAATTAACAGTAAACACTATTCTGTTTGTTGCATATTAAAAAGCACAGAGTTTTGGGTGTATCATTAGGTTTTCAGAGTTATGTTCTACACTCATATTAAGAGAGTAGAGAGTAAGTCGTTAACCTGCCATGACTAGAGGGCGGTTTGTCTCCTGATAGATGGATGCTGGTCATCCATGAGCTGTTGGCTCCTAGCTTAGATAAGAGTTTGGCGGTATTGCTCCTCTGGGTATGTTGTTGGTCAAGGTCTCTTGTCACAAAGGAGCATCACTGTTCAGCTGTTTATCACCTCAGTGACAGGACACAGCATTCTGCTGTTATGGATGCCACTTGTCCTATACCTATCCATCATAGCAACAAATGGATGAATGTTGGGTAAGGCTATCCATCACAGGGACTACTTTACATTTTAAAGCCCTGGTAGATATACCTGTTAGTGTACCTGCATAATATGTTAAATGTGTGCATAATTCATGCAAAAGAAGTTTTTTTAATTAAATGTCTTTAGTTTGTCAATAACAGTCACATGATAAGGTAGTTTAGTTGCTGAGCATCGACAGCTTCATCAGCAAGTCATAATAAATCACTTTAGTGTTGCATGAATGAGCATCTGAAGGCTGAATTGGAGGATGTACAGTTAGAGCTGTGCAGCTCAACTCTCCTCATCCACTTCTATGTTTTAGCAAAGGTAACAGTACATGGTTACATCACAAAAGACATGGTGCAGCAGCCTGGAACAAACACTCCATCCACCCATGTGCTTAAAGGGCCTAACAGGAGAAATGTGTTGTACCAAGACAAAGACTGCATCCCCGACTGCCACGGCAGCAGAGCTACAGTCTCACCATCACCACACCAAGTTTTCTTTTCGGAATATTTAGGACGCACTCCCAGAGTCTTCTGTTCCACCTTATTTGGTCAATTTATCAGAATAAAACATGAGCTGACCTGGCAGGAACTGTGTGTCATGAGCGGTTCTCTGGCCTGTGATAAAGAATGCCCAGTTTCCTCCTGGGCCATGAAATGTAAATATGAATAAGATGACTCATATTTCCCAGAGTTTGTCTGTATGTGTGTGTTTATTGGGTTGGTTTTGTATGCGTGTGTACCTGTGTGCGTGCAATAAGTTAGTGTGGTCTTTGGGATGCTACACACGTCTTCATTAAAGAGACATTGTGTAACATTTTCTGTTTTTTACTGGCCAAACTCAATGTCTGCATGTATATATGTGTTATCATGGGTGTATTATGTCCTACACTAATGATCTGACACATTCTCGTGAGCGGAGGATTTTAGATTTGTTCATACATATGATGGTTAAGCCGGTAGGGAAGCGCCATGATAGTCTGCCATCTTGAAACTACAGCTGCCAGCAAGAGACAAATAGCACAAACACGGAATTCCCGCTAGTCAGCGCACAGTGACTGGGTGAGGAGGAGAAGATAAATGAAGAGAGGCTTACTACCCGGCAAGTCGGAAAAATTGTTGAAATGTTATTCACAAAAATGTGGGACCATGCATATGCAGAAGCAGCAGCCGTGAACTGTTTTCAACATCGCCAAGAAAGCAAAAAAGGGACTTAAAAGGCAGTGTGACCAGACAATACAAAAAGAAAACACATGGGTCTAGCCTTTCCTAGGCAGAAGAACCTCAAGAAGGAGAAAGAGTCTAAATAAGTCTAAAGCTAACTTTTTTTTATTCTGTTTTGTTTGTTACCATGGTAGTACCTGCTAAAATACACCAGCCTCGTTGGTACAGAAGTGGATGTTTACGTGGTTTTAGTCGCTTTCATAGTTAAGGTAAATACCCGCTGTCGGTCACGGTAAAACTGGACTAAAAGCTGGTGGGATGGCTTTATTAGCTGGTTTTACTGGGACTTAAACCTGGTGTTGTGTGGAGTTTCCCCGTCGAGACCCATTCCTCCTGTGAGAACCGTTCTTCCTTCTAAACACAGAAGAACCATATCTAATAGTTTGATGGAATGCAGTTTGCAAATTTATGAAACATGAACCTCTTCACCTGAGTGAACTATTGGATGACATGTTTTCATCAGTGTTATTGAGGTATTTTGAAGTTATTGTTGTTGCGATATGTGTTTGAGAAAGTGAGACGCTAGAATGCGCAAAATGTTAGCATGCACAATTCCAATGTTAGATGGAAATCATTCCTTTAATGTGTTTTTCTCACCATCTTCTTCATCAGCATTAAAGCAGATAAACAAAATAACTGCAGATTTTTTTATTATAGAGCATGGTCATCAACATGTACTATGAAATATGTAGCAAAGGCTCATCTGCCCTATTTAAGGAGCACGCTGACGATAAATCAGGGCAGCTGTGTGGTTTCAACATAAATTTTGAGTTTGACTGTCTACAGTGTAGACCTTGTGATTCTGGTGCAAATGAGACATTGTGGGACTTTGTAGAGCTTTGTCTATCTAGTAGGTTTGTGGATCTTTTGTGAACTTTTGCACCTTTTGGTTGAACTTTTGAGAACCTGTGTTTCTTTTGTTATTTGTGGCCTCTTTTGTTTAATCCTCTAATTTTTTTGTTTGATTTGTAGAGCCTCTGGGTTTTGTTGAGACCTCATTTTCTGTTAATGCACTTTATATTCCACCTTGTCACTGAAACATCACCCTTAAGTAAATACTTTTAATAAAGAATTTGATTTTGGGTTTAGTGTTCACGACCCCTTTTCCCTAGCGAGGTGGGGGGTAACAATAATGGGGGCTCGTCCAGAAGAATCTTTTACCCAAACCCGTGACAAGATATGGTGAGGATTAATGTAATTTTTTTTTTGTTTTTTTGTTTTTGGGATTTTGCTTGTGTCAGTGGTTCATGGTGGTTAGTTATGGCGCTGTTTAATTTGGATCAATTATGAAGCAGCTCTCACTTGATAGGTTGAATCAGTGGCATAAAGAGGAGTTGGTTCAAATTTTGGCCCACTTATCCATCTCTTTCCCAAAGCTGATCCTAAAGAAAGATGTCCCCTGCTGCAACACACCTGATTCAATTTAACAGCTTATTAGCAGACTTGTGCAGAGCCTGTCATAGAGCCATTTAATTTGAATCAGGTGTGTTGCAGCAGGGAGACATCTAAGACCTGCAGGATAGTGGGCCTTGACGGCCAGGGTTGAGGACCTCTGGTCTAGACTATGACATAGTCAAAGCAACCATTTTGAAGGCCTATGAACTTGTTCCAGACGCTTATCACCAAAAGTTCAGGTCAAGTATAAAATAACCCCAACCAAACCTACACAAAGTTTGCCAGAGAAAAGGGGAGTTTGTTTGACAGATGGTGTGCAACATGTAAAGTGACTGACTTTGAATGTCTGTGGTAGTTAATCGTATTAGAAGAATTTAAGAACTGTTTACCAGATTGGATTGTTGTTTATATGAATGAACAGAAAGTAAATACTGTTTCTGCAGCTGCTGTATTAGCTGATGAGTATTTACTCACACACAAAACTACCTACCATGTTGGGACAACAAAATCTTCCTACACTGGTAGTAGCTCAGTTAAGATGCTACCATTGAAAAAGGTTGATGACAGAAAATATTTTTGCTGTCGTAAACAAGGTTATGTAATTGCTAACTGTTTAGATCTGAAACACAAAACTCAGCGTTCCTTACAGGACCTGACGTCATTAGGCGGCCTCACGTTCAGTTACAGAAGTTGGTTGCACCCCTGATTAATGTTTTAAACCATTTATATTTGAGGGGACAGTTTCACTTACTGGAAAGACGATTATCAATTAATCCGTGTCCTGAGGGATACGGGAGGTCACAATCCGTAATTCTGGCTGACATGTTGCCATTTTCTGATGAGTCTTCCTGCGGATACAGTGATATATTGCAGGATGTTGAGATAGGCCAAAACCTGTCCATCGTATTTCTTTGTTACATCCCCAGGCACATGGCCTGAGTACGTGGCTATGCAAATGCCACTGCGCTGTTGCAATCCTATAACTGGCTGTGGATCCGACTGGGACCTCCCTGTTCTTCTGCTTCCCAGATGGTTGTCTCCAGCCCAACTACTCTTCAGTAGGACCCGCCTCCTGGAGTTGGTTGGACAGGACTCTTGCCGCATTTCCTGTCCGGCAGCCAATCAGCAGATAACCTGGCCTTTAAGATGGAGGAAGCAACAGCAATCTAGGCAGCTGAGTTCCTTTGCCACTCAGTTCGCCACTCTGGGATTTGTGCATTTGTGACTGGTCTGAGAAACCCTTTTGTGGTTAAGTAAGAGCATTTAGTCTCCCTTTTGTTTCGATACCGTTTGTTGGTTTACTCTGTTGAGATTGTGCGCTCTCACCTTTTGTGAGTGGTTTTAAGTTAGAGTTTGTTAGACTTCTTTTTGTTTGTAATTGGGATAGTAGAATTAGTTTGATGTATAGAAAGTCCCTTTTGTGTTAAAATTAAGTATAAAGAATTGTGTTTATAGGATAACGTTGGAGTTTGTTAATGATTATTGGCTTTTGGTTTTGTATATATTAAGAAAATAGATTTTGTTTATATTTTAGTCTGAAAGGTTAATTGGTAATTATAGTGTTGATTGTTACCTTGTTTAAGGACACCTTTTATTAATTGAGTTTTTATTTCTTGTACCGGACTAGGTACTGAATATTGGACACCTTTTGTTGTTTTGTATCGTTATAAAACTGGATGTGTTAATAAATAATTTTAAATATCTTTCAGTTGGTCCGGTTTGCGTTGTTATTGACCCCAGTCCCACTAGAATCGAGGTGAGGTCCTAACAACTTGCAGTTTAAGTTTGTGTCTGGCATCTTTCCCATTGCTGTATGTTCAGCATTGCCAATAAAAAGGGTTACTCTGTTGTTGGGCAACAACATAGCTAGTGGAAAAGTCACTCCAACCTTGGAAATCATGAACGTTGCTATCTTCTCTTTACACGGGATCTTTACAGTTATTGTAATAGTGGCATTAAAACTTAACAGCTAGGTCGATAGATATGTACTTTATTAATCCAGAGGGAAATGTACAGCAACTACATAAATGGTGTGCAGCAACTACTAAATGAAAAACTAAAAGGCATGTTAGAATAAAAACCTCACAAAACCAAGTCATAATGGCACAAACCTGCATGGTATAGTACGGTAAAAAATGTATCTAATGTAAAGATACAAAAGATTCTATCATCTCTGATGACAGAAGGGAAAGTTAGGTGCATCTTGCACTTGTAATCTGGGTGGGGGAGCAACGTGCAGACTACCTCATTTGAAAAACAATAACCCATTAAGTAGGTGATTAACTATGGTAGAGGGAGGGGGGACTGCAGAAAAAAAATGAAAATCCTGGTAATTTTAGTGTTAAGTGAGACTGATTATGTGATTAGTACTCCTGAAAGAAGATGAAAAGCAGTGTTTGTCATGAAAACATGCTAAAACTTAATCACCCCCAGGACCCCACTCCTTCTATGATCTTGTCTAGCCAGGATGTCATGTTAGGGGGACTGCTCTGAAAGCATCTCGTGACTCCGCTTATGTTCCTGACGATGGTCTTAAATTTGGTTTGCCATTTTTTCAATCCCCTTGGTCACCAAATTCAACAATTATAGAGAAACTTCCTTCCCTGCTTGAACATTTGACGCAGGACATTGTGTCCTTAGTTCACTCATTCCCGTCATTGTTCAATGATATTCCGACTTGTACTTTGTCGTTGAACATAACATTGATGTAGGCAGTGCTCGTCCCATAAAACCCATACCGAGCAAACCCTGTTAAAAAAAAACGATAATGCGTTCTGAGGTTGAGTTTATGCTACAAAATGACTTTGCAAGAGACGGCTCCCTTACCCTCAACCTGGCCAAGTGTGATTTTGGTAAAGCCACTGCCACCTACTTGAGTAGGCAGGTGGGTCAGGGACAGGTCTGTCCCATGGATGCAAAAATTGCTGCTATGTCTGCATTCCCAGTTCCGTTGACTAGAAAAGAATTGTGCCAACAGGATATTACAGAGATTTTTGCTGTAATTTCTCCACCGTTGGTAACATGTTAACCAAACTGCTCAGTTCAAAGACGGTCTTTTTATGGTCCCCACAACATCAAGACGCATTTAAGAATGTGAAATGCTTGTTGTCTCACACAGCCGTTCTTGCTACTTCTAATCTTACAAGACAATTCAAACTAAAAGTCGATGCTAGGGTTGTTGACGCCGGTGCTGTCTTGATACAGGAAGGTGACAATTGTTCTGATCACCCCATTTGTTACATTTCACGTAAATTCAACCGGCACCTGTTCAATTATTCCTCCATTATAAAAGAGACACTGGCTTTGTCACTCGCTCTACAGCACTTTGAGGTGTACCTTGGGTCTGGCCCTTTGCCAATTATCATGTACACTGATCACAACCCTCTCATGTTCCTCCATCGTATGTATAATCACAATCAGAGGCTCATGAGTTGGGCATTGCTCTTTCAGGAATTAAACTTGGAGATTTGACACAAGAGGGTGCAGCCAACTTCAAAGCAGATGCTTTGTCAAAATAATGACACTGTAGGTAACTTGGGTTTGTATTTGCATATGGATTTTTGTTTAAAAATATCATGTAAATTGACGCCAACCCTTTTGGGGTTTGTGTCTTGTGTGTGTGTGTGTGTGTGGGGGGTTACAGCCTATGGCCTCTAGCTATGTTAAACTGACCATGTGATTCCACTCAGGTGATTGGACAGCCATCTGGATCCATGGGAGTTTGCTCAACCAGTCTACATGTGCTTTGTGGACTTGGAGAAGGCATTTGGTCATGTCCCACTCCTGTGGGTGGTACTCCGTGAGTGCCGGACCCCCTTGTACGAGCTGTTTGGTCCCTGTACGACCAGTGCCAGAGCTTTGTCCGCATTGCCTGCAGTAAAGCAGATTTGTTTCCAGTCAGGGTTGGACTCTGCCAAGGCTGCCCTTTGTCACAGATTCTCTTCATAACTTTTATGGATGCCCAAGCCATCCAGCTTCATTGTACACATCTCAGGAAAAAAAATATAAAAACAAACCCAACAAGAAAGCAAAACCCACAGGCTGGGATAGGTGTATGATTTATTGCTGGCTGTGGAGTGTTTAAAGGAGAAGACATTTAATATGAATCCAGATAAATGTGGAAATGCGTGTCTGGCATGAGTCATGTGATGATGTCAGACAATATAAGTTTGGCTCAATGTGCTTATGGTAAATAGTCTGTATTTATATAGTGCTTTTATCCAAAGCGCTATATAAATACATTACATTCACAAACATATTCATGCACTGATGGCGGAAGCTGCCACGCAAGACGCTTACCACGACACATCAAAATCAACTAGGGGTTCGGTGTCTTGCCCAAGGACACCTCGAAATTAGCTCAACCTTAGGGTTACAAGACGACCGCTCTACCTTGCCGAGCCACGCCGCCCCATATGGATATGTGTGCATATACATGCCATTTCTCCTTTCATGCAGACAGAATAACTTTGCATGTGCAATGTAACACGCAACATTAGAATATTCTCTGTAGTCATTACGAGGTCTTCTTACTTCAACTTGACCTGAAAGTTTGATATGAGAAGGAAGGGTTCACTTAAAAATCTGAAATCTGAGGATGCAGCCCTTCACATGTAAGAGGTGTTGGAGCTCATTTACCTCTATTTCATGATGGGTGATTTCATCAAGGTGCTTTACAGTTCGTCCATCTAGTTAATGTGCTGCACCGACACTGACGTGACAACAAGGAGGTTTCCCCACAAGGTGGTTATCTCACAGCATCAATAACAACAACTGCTTGAAGTTGTCTTTGCAACTGAATGAGCTGTGATGTGTGGTCTGGAGGAAGATGAGCAAAGCCTGAAAATACACAAAGACAAAGAATATGAACTGATATAAAAACTAAATAAATACAACAAAAAATAAATTGAAGTAACAAAAAGAAAAAGATCCAAATAAAATAAATTTAATTAAATACTGAATAAATTAATATAAAAAAAACGATTAAAATTACATGACAGTAAATAAAAAATGTATAATAAACTAAAATAGATTAATTAGATTAAAAGTAATACATTTTTTTATTATTATTTACCGTGTTGAGGATCTGGGCTAAAATTACACCAGAGCTTTTGGCAAGCCTTATTTTTGGGCGTGCACCATGACTCTACAAAGCCCGTGCACGTATATATTTGTTAGTGCATGTAGCGCATCAAAAATATGGCTACTACCAAAAAAAAATAATAATTAAAAAAGCTGCTGCTACTGTATGCAGCTTGTTTAATCCGGAACAGGAATGAAAAGTTATTTTACAACCACATAAGAAAGCATATCAAGTGTTGTTTGGGTCACAGCACACAACAAGCAAACAATGCTGCTGTCCATGGTGCTGAAGGAACCTGAACGGATCACCTCACGTTTGGAGGACTGATCACCTGATTGATCCTTTAACCTTTTAATGTCCTTCTATGTTTGTAACTCAACTTGAGTCAGTTCAGTGTCAGACATTATGTAAATTAATACACCTAGATGGAAGGATTCATGATTAATGTTTTCTTTTTTTTTTTCTTTTTTTTACAATTTCACATATTCTATGAGAATAATACACTAATGTGACTCTACATATTTTAGCCAACACTTTGAGAGAAATGTAGTTTATTTGGAAGCAGTTTGTGATGTGATTGACCTTAAATACATTAGTTAGATCCCGGTCCAGAGCTGAAACCCAGTATTTGCCCTTTGGTGACCCACACCAGACTCCATCATAAATCGTATTATCATTAACATTTAACCCTGTTGGGAAGCTGTTCCAGCTCCTCTTTAAGTTAGTATGTATGTAATGAATGTCCAGCTTCTTAACTCTCCAATGCCATTCAACTAGCCCAGGTCAGGAGACCCCGCTATCTTCTCCTGTCGTCATTAGTCATTTTGACAAACCTTCAGCAGTCTCAGCTCTATCCCTGATATCCATGAATCCATTTTAAGTTCTGTTCCACTTATCTGATAACCCAAGTGTTTGTCCTTTTTAGGGATTAGGTAGGCAGTTAATGCATGTAGACATCAGGGAAAACAGTAAACAGTGGATTTAGCTCTACTGTCATTTACTGAGCACAACCCATTAAGGTAAAACAAATTATTTTAAGAGTTTTCTTTTTATAATGTGAAAGTCAGCCTGCTGGGCTGTCGCTGTAAATCACTGGGCAGCAGAGGGATAAGTATGTTTAATGACGCACAAACGAGCTTCCTGAGTAAAAATAGATCTATGAAGAATATGAATGAGCAGGGAGGCAATACTCCAAAGATGTGAAAAGGAAGGAGAAGCACAACGGTGAGGTGATATGAGCTCCCTCTGTCCTTGTAGTGATGCGCTCACATGCTGTGCTGTGATTTCCCAGCCAGGGAGGGGAGCTGCTGGCTCCCAGATAGCAAGCATCCTGGTTCATCTTTCTGGTAACATCCAACAGCATTGTGCAGCACCTCATTACAAAGCCATTTATCAATGCTGTCATTGATTTGTTGCCGTGCACTAACAACCATGGAGCCCAGGGCAGTATTCAGTATTCAGTCTGTAATTTTATGAGAGCCAGTTCTGCCAGTTTGTCAGTGAAATTACCAGCACCAAGACACTATTTTCCCCTCACGTCTGCTGGCTGTGATGGAAACACATGTTTGATGAGAAGCTTAGCTTTAGGAGGTTTATCTCTTAACTCTCAGCCCAACTCCCTTTTTCTTCTTTTTCTATGTAGTTTTGTTGTTGAGTGAAGTGTCATCCCCCTGTTTGCTGTTCTTTATCACTCTCTCACCTATCATCTTTCCTCTCTCATCTCTTCTCTGCAGCAAACACCAGCTTCTCTCTCTGCTTCACTCCAGGTTTAAATTTAGATGGAGTTTCTCTTCACTGTATCTAGGCAACCTACTCCTCATTATGTGAAGCACCAGCAGCATTCCACTCCTCCTACTATTTTCTTTCTCACCTGATTTCATCTTATCTGCTTTTCGTGCTTCCTTGCATCTATTTGCCCCAGTTCTGTTTTGTTGTTAAGATTGTGTTTATGCGCTGAAGTCAAGGATGTGCAGCTGTGTTGTCATGTGGTCATGTGGTTATGTGTTTTTGTATGTGTGTGTGTGTGTAGCTCTGGCCCAGAAAACCAAGAACATTATTTACCCCTGGAGTTAGAAGCTGTGCTGACTGAGTGGGCAGGAAGAGAGTAGAGATGACCACAATACCGCTCACTGGAATATTCACACAACCAATCATGAAGACGTTTCACCATCATCCGGTGAAGCCGTCGGTCCTGGGAACTAATTAAGCCAGTCAAGTGCGACCATCCAGAAAGATGGCATGTATGTGAAACATATGACTTAGCTTACAGAGAAGCGATGAGGAGTGTACATTTTCTTTTATTGCATCCTTGTAGTTAGGCTCCCAGCTAAACGTTAATGAAGGACAGAAGAGGAATGCATATTTGTGTGTGTGTGTGCAGTTGTGTGTTTGCGTGTGCTGTGTTATGCCTGTTTGTGGTGCTGCTGTTAGGGTAGGTGTAGTTCCTAAAAGTGGCCATAGCAGCCCATCAAATCCACAGGCAATTTAATCTATCACTGAGCCAGCTGGGTCCTAATTATGAAGCACAGCCCCCCTTTCTCTCTCCCTCTGTGTCTCTCTCTCTCTCTCGCTCTCTCTTTTCCTCTCAGTATCATCCACACATACATACATGCAGTACAGTACAAAAACAACATGGTTAAAATATTATAAGACTCTTACTCAGATGAGACATTGCCATTACAGGACACCTCAGAGCAGTGGAGGAGAGGCTATGGATGGAAAAAAGGCTGTGGAGGAAGGAGAGGTTGGGGATGGAGGAGAGGCTATGGATGGAGGAGAGGTTGGGGATGGAAGAGAGGCTATGGATGGAGGAGAGGTTGGGGATGGAGATTACTGACAGTCTGAGGGATTTGTTCAGAGGTGTGTCTAGGTGGGCAGATTTCTCCTAGCAGAATAATGAGCTTTCTAAAACATCTTAACTGCTCTGTAACCTTCAGCTAAATTAAATGTTTACACACACACACACACACACAGAGCTATCAAAATGGCTGCAGCCCATGCAGACTATTACATTGCACACATGTTGTAGATGTTCTGCACATGGTGAGGGTGCAGCCACTGTAGTTCATCAAGGCCAGAAAATTTCCCAGAAGCAAGGCCCCCCTCCACCACTACACATGCCAACAAATTCATCCCCTCGCATCATTAACACTAGCATCTCACCTATGGAGGACCAGGAGAGTCTTTGAAATGGCAATACGGCATTTTGATGATGAGTAATTGGTTATAATAAGTAATTGATGATAACTGAAATAATAATTTGTCAAATCTGAGATTAAAGAGTGTGCCTGTCTAACCTTTTGCTGCGTTTCCATGACTTCATGAAGTACAGTTGCAATTTGTAGGTGTTTCCATTGAATGGTGTTTAGCACATTAGCCATAATTCTGGTAAAATCCTGTCCCATAAGACTTCACTTTGAGGAAGATGGAGATTTCTAATTCTTTGTAAAACTGCATTTTGTTGTTGTTTGCTGTCAAAGACAACAGTTATGTTTTTCTCTTTAATGAGCAGTTAGCAGGGGAGACCCAAGTTTGAATCCCATAGCGGACGACCTTCCAATTTTCACTACCTTCACATGTAAGTCGCTTTAGAGAAAAGCATCTGCTGTACAAAGGACTGTGTTGTTTACCCGTTTATCTCTCCGTTATACTGTATTATTAGTTTAGTGTTCACATGTAGTTCCTACGTTTCGCCACTAGGTGGCCGACCCGACTGTAGTAATGCTTGATCTCCGGTATGCAACGTGATTGAGAGAGGCTCGGCTCGACTCCACTATTGTTTACGCTGCCTCGGTAATTGTGTGCGTCCATTAGAAGTGAGTAACCTTCTTTGTGATGTACTCTTGCCTTATAACCCCTAAGGCTCTGTTTCTTTTATGGTTTATTGAGAGTAATGGCTGTTATTAAGTTCCTTTGGAGTATTTGTGGGAAGCTAACCGCTAGCCACTTAGCATGGCATAATCACGGCCTTAATGCCTCCATTTGATGCTATTGGTGTTCTTGGCTCATATTTCTGTCCGAAATGCTTTGCTACGTTGTTCCTGTGAGGTATACGTTATGCTGAGTGAGTTAAGTAATGGAAGCATTATTATTTATATGCATTTATATGGTACATTTCATCGCTAATTATAATCGGGCCTGTATCCTTATAGCAGGCCTGTAGTCACAGGTTTATTCCTGTGAGGTCACTTTTAGTTGTATTTACTATAGGAAATGTAATTGTAGACCGGTACTCATAATTTGTATTTCCTTTATTTCTTTGTAGAAAACCACACTGATACCCACCTTTACCATCATGATGTGCCAGTGTGAATAAAGACAGCTCAAAGTTAAATCCTGATATGGACATTCCCTCCTTCCATCTCACCTCTAGTCCGACGATACGACTACAAAGTCGATCATCAAACTGCGGCCTAGAGTGTCCTGGTGCCAGGTGCACATCTGGACACTCTTATGTTCGTTATGGACAATCCATGACAAGTCCAGAAAAAAAACACCACTCGGATTCAGATCAGGGGGGCCATTCCTCACGCCCCTCCAGGTCTTGCTGTCATTGCCCACGTGAGCATTGAAGTCCCCCTGCAGAATGAGGGAGTCCCCCGGAAAGAGTGCCCTACAACACCTCCTTGGAGGCGGAGGGAGGCTACCCTTTCGTCCACCGGGGTAAACCCCAACGTATCAAGCCGGGGGGCAATGAGCATGCCCACACCCGCTCGGTGCCCCACCTCCAGGCCTGGCTCCAGAGGGGGAGCCAGAGGGTGACGCACGTCCGGCCAAGGGAAACTCTAGTTCTTGCTTTTTCATCATCATAGGGGTGATTTTGAGCCGCACTTCATCTGGTCCCTCCCCTAGACACCTGTTTGCCATG
>JBAMHW010000020.1:26546799-26562475 GCA_037177495.1 Rhadinocentrus ornatus | reverse complement strand
TGTAAAGCGCTTTGAGCGGTCAAGCTGACTGGAAAAGCGCTATATAAGTACAAGTCCATTTCCATTTCCATTTCCAGTGAACTTCTTGATGATGCGGACATTTATTCCTACAAGGTCCAGTGTGATGTAAAATACAGCATCAGTCCATCTCTACAGAATCTATTTCCACATGATCTGAACCAGAAAGACGGGAATCTAAAAATAGAACAGCACAAAATCAAAATGACTGTCTTGGACATTCTTGTTTTTATTGCATCTAAGGTAAACAAAGTAGGGCTGTCAAATTATTACAATTTGTAATCATATTAATCACATCTTTCAAATTAATCATGATTAATCACCATTCGCAACTATGCCTGAAATTTACCGTTTTTACTGTATTGTATCAACGGAACAAGCCAATCTTAGAAATACTTCTTCCCTTGAGTAAACGTCAGATGTCCAATGGTCAGTAAATGCAGTGTGTGATGTATTTCTATATGCTGTTCTAGATAATCTCTACCATGTTCTATATATAACTTTTATTTATATCACCAACTGTCCCAATGGTGATAATTTCTGTCCTAAAACCAGCAGATGTAGTAGCTGATGCTGGTGAGTTTGCTCTTGCACTTGAGTGTAGGGGGTGCACGTCATTTTGTTGTCGTGTTGCAGTTTCTCCTCCTAATCTGAAGGTGACAGAATATGTATATATTTTTATATATATATTTATAAATATATATATATTTATGTATATATGTATGAATACAGGTTGAGACCATTTGCCCACTTCCCCCATAGAAAAAACCACCTCCAATCACCAGATCTATTCATTCCTCAGCTACAAGTAATATTGCTCAATTTTTATTTTATTTTTTAATAAAATTTACTACAGCAGCATTTTTTATAATAATGATTAGTTTTATTAGGAGATGGAGGATATGTCCTGACCTCCTGGATAACAACATTACTGACCATCTTTGTCTCACATCTGTGTCTGCACATTGCCTCTCAGTCTTATGTCCTTTTATAGCTGGGACCTCCTTTCAGCTATGGGCGAGATTAGCATTCATCAGTCTAAGAGGAAAGATGTGAATTTCATGGTCTGATAACGGTGTTTTTTTTGTTGGTTTTTTTTTGTCATATTGTTTCATTTTTCAGAAATATTTCTTCTTCACTTCAGAAATCATGAAAATATGCAGTTTGGCCACTTTGAGCCAATAGCTGTTAATATTCTTAGCTGTTGGTTTAGAAAATGAAATCATAAGAGTAAGTGGACTTTAGGCAGAGTCTCTTTTCATGTGCTCTCCTCAGAAAGAGCAGCTCTGGCTGAGAGGGTTTTCACAATAAAATCAGGAGGTGCTTTAAAATGCAGTTTTGTGGCAAGATTGGGATAAGAATCAAAGCTCTGCTCTGAAATGAGTATTCTCTTTGAAATATAGACCATACTTGTTGTGATATTTGGAATCTGTTGAAGCAACAAAAAAAAAAAGAAAACACAGATGGATATCAGCTGCACCGACAGAGGAGGGGGTCACCTTGAATCCTACCTTATGTACATCTTGTATATTTAAGAAGTCTAAAGATTTAGAAAATTGATGCATATATTATCTTTCTCTTGAATCTTGGAGTCCCCTCCCACTCCATATGAAACAAGCAACCTTTCAGTGAAGCTGTTCTCATTTATTTTACAAACGACATCTCTCTTTTGGATTAACAGAAGTAAAATTCCATATTTTATTAGAATAGTCCTGTATCTCCTCTCTGCAATGTCCAAACAGGCAGCCGCTGCTCTGTCTGCTGACCGTGAACTTATCAGCTGACATTATCTAATAATAGCACATTAGTCTTTTGGTAAGGAACAAAGCTGTCGGCCAATGGCAAAACCTTGTGTCTTTATGCACGAGAGTGCCTGCTCTGTAGTGTGTGTTGGTGCTGAGATAAAAATAACTCCTTCAGTTCTTTTGAAATATATGCGCTGGAATGAGGCTCAGAAAAGTTTAAAGTGGGATTTTTTCATTTCATTTTGAACTCAGAATGACAGGAGAGCAAAAATGCATGTAGAGTCAAGATTCAGCTCATTATTAGACCTTTACATGTTGCAGAAAAATAATGTTTTGTAGAATAATTTTGTCTTGCACCCTTCTTTTTCTAATTTTTTCTGAAGTGCTGTTGTGAAAGGCCACGTGGGCTGTGATTGGTCAGAAATGTCAGGTTGTGTTTGGTATGTGTGAAACTAGCTGAGCTGAGCATGCTACATCCGTAACATAGTGGTACACGTGCTTCCCCGATATACTGAGAGATTTCCAGTACCAGCTTATTTACAAATTATCTTGCAATGTAATCTGAAAATAAGAGATAAATATTTTTGTAATATCAGATGAAAACCATCATATGTCTGTTTCTCTCTGGCATGATTATACAAAGCGAAACGATGTTGCCTTTTTTCTAATATTCTCATCATTTTTGTCCTTTTACTAAACAGAAAAACGTGGGGTTTGTGAGTTTTAATGTCATACATTGTACCTCTTCTTCACTTTGGATTTATAATTTAATATCTTAATAAAATAGGTTAAAAATTATTGTCTGATCATAAATGTTACATGAAAGAAGAAATATGTCTAGCCACACTGACTGGTAATGAGAATAGTTTATTTAGGGTGCATTTATACCGGCCATGATTTATACCCTAGCCTGTTTGCTCAGAAAGTCCGGTTCGTTTGGGGTATTGTGAGCGAATTCTGGGGGTTTTTTTTCAAGAGGACCAAATACAGGAACCGGACTTCAAAACAAAGTGCATAGTGGGTTCGGCGCACAGCATTCTGGGTAAATACAACCCAACCATACACATGTGGACAATAGGTGGCTCTGGACGGGTAAAATGGCTAGCAGTCAGATGTGGAGGAATTCAGTAAAAGTTGTGAAAGAAATCTGATCAACCCAAGACCGCTAAGATCTGATGCAACTCCATGTTCAGCTGGTATGTGGTAGAAACCAAAGTAGATGGACCAGTATTCTTCGTTGTCTCGTCTTACCCTTCAGTAATTCTTGGTGCAGCGCCGCCTCTGGTCTTTGCATGCTGCGTTACTTAAAAGGTCTGTTTTGTTTGAGAAGGGCAGCGTGAACGCAGCCTTGGTCTAGAAGAATATTTCACCCCTTCACTGAACCGAGTGCCCAATTGGACCGAGTGTAGTGGACTATCCTGGTGTGAATCCACCCTTTGAGCCCTGGTTATCAGGACTTAGCTGAGTGGTTACCTTTGAGTTTAAATAAAGTTTAAATGTCACTTCAAGGATATCTGCCGCCATTCAATATTAAATCATATTTTCACGTGGAACTAACCTGCTTCTGTCTGAAGTCTGATGGAAAAGGGTCTCTGCTACTAAAATTTAATGTCAGTCATGAGGTGGTACTTAGAGATATCCTCATATCTTCTGAGGTGGTACGTGATGATGAAGGTTTGAGAACCACTGTGTTACATAATGATGTTGTTAAAGTGAGCTAATGCTGTGTCAGAAGAGTTTACATACTATACTGTATGGCTGTATGTTGCTGCTCAAACTAATTGCCCCTGGTGGTACTAATAAAGTTGTCTAAGTCTAAGTCTGTATAAAATGAAGGCTTTAAATTTTTATAAGCTTTTTATTTACGGTTGTTTAAGTTTTGCAAGTACAGCCTATTTCTAATACCGTGTTTGGGCATATGTGAATGCTGTTGTCTACCTGTGTATAAAATATTGATCAGGTCGTCATGGGGAAATTATTCATCTTGTTAGATGAGACTATCGAAGCTTAATACCTAGACAAAACTGAAGAAAGGCGTTAGAAAGCAAGAACAGATTAGTTTTCTGTGTATTGAGATGATTTCTGAAAAATAACAAGCAGCTTGAAGTAGTTCAGCCCTGGTTTGGAGGTATGCACCCTAAACTGAATTTTCCCATCTCTCTGCTTCAGTCATCTCAGGGTTCACGTCAAAAGCTGAACCTCAGAAACAAACTCTAGAATGAACAAGGAGCCGGATGTCAGACTGTGACCAGAGGTTGGTGGATCGGAGTATGCCCAGAAGAATAAATAATTCAATCCAATCCACTTTATAAAGCACATTTTAAAAACAAACACAAGTCTCCAAAGTGCTGCACATCAACAATCAACAATAATAAACAATAGTGATTTATTATAAATAGATAATTAAAAAAAAGATAAAATAAGTTAAATAAAAAGATTAAAAATGAAAAAACAGTATAAACAACTAAAAAGTTCAAATAAATTAAGTTAAAAAAATAAAATAAAAAAATAAATAAAAAGACACAGAGGACCACACAACTCACGCGGTGTTAAAAGCCAGAAAAGAAAAGTGGGTCTTTAGAAGAGACTTAAAGCTCTCCACTGAGAAGGCAGACATGGAAGAGAAGAGTGGTCCAAAGTCTGGGGCCGACTACAGAGAAGGCCCTCTCTAGTTTTAAGTCTCGTTTTAGGCTCCTCGGGCAGGGAATTAAAAACCCTATAAAACGTGGCGGATGAGTACTTCCTGGTGTCTCTTCTGAGCTGTGATGGTCCAGGAGCTCCAGAATGAGAGGCTGCTTTGATTGGGATTAAAACCTAAATCTATCTTTTTACAGTAGTTATGTTCTAAGGTAGAAATAAAAACAACCAAACTGGCTAGTGACTTTAACCACGTGGAATTAAAATCTCTTCCCCAAATTCCCCAAATTCATAAGCTGTCCGACAAGAGACATTTCCATATTGGAGCAGGTGTACTGTAACATTCCAGGAGCATACAAGGCTGCAGCAGCTCCTCATCTCGGGATGTCAGATCATATTTCTGTGAAGTCGATCCCTGCCTACAGACCTCTGATCTGCAGGACCAAACCCACCACCAGAACTATTCAGGTCTGAACTGAGGAGGCTTCCTCAGCCTTACAGGACTGCTTTGAGCACACGGACTGGAGAGTGTTTAAAGAGGACGCTGATGTGGAGGAATATATGTTGTCTGTGCTGTCATATGTTTACTTCTGCACTGATGCTGGTCTATCCACAAAGACAATCATGGTTAATTTCGAAGCCATGGGTGGACCGCACAGTCGGTCCCTGCTACAAGCCCGGGATGCAGCCTACAGAGCAGCAGACAAACTGGCCATAACAGACTAAAGGTCATCACAGAGTACAAGCGCAAAGTCCAGCAGGTAAGCCACAGCTCCACTCTGCCTAACACCTTGAACAGCTTCTTCCATGCTCCAAGCAGCTGAAGTACTGTTCACCCTCCACAGTCAGAGGCAAAACCAGCCTCTTACCCTGCAGCGGCACCAAGTCACCTCCACCCTGAGGAGGATCAACATCAACAAGGCTGTGGTTCCAGATTTGGTGTCAGGTTGGACACTAAAACTGTGTGCAGACTAATTGGCAGAAGATTTTCCAGACATCTTCAACCTGTCCCTGCAGCTTTCCATTTTGTGACCAAAAAAACAAACATTACTTTTCATGAATTAAGGCGGGCTGACGAGGTGAGAGATAGACTTGTGCAGAATAAAGGGTTTACTTACATGAACTAAACATAAACCGGAGGACACATGACGGAAACAGGACATGAAAACTACACAACATAAGACTACAATGAACTGGCAGGATATAAGTGAAACCCAAGGGTATATATACCGAGGTCAAACCAGGCGTACTAATGAACAGGAGGCAAAAATAAAAACAATACACAAGGGAAAGAACTTCAAAATAAAACAGGAAAACAGAACTAAACATGACAGGACTTAAAAAAAAACTTTACATCAAATCCCACAGATTATGACCTCCCAGCCCCACTTCTTTCCCTCTTCTCTAGACCAAAGCTCATTTAAAGTGGTCTGAGGCAAAGTGCACACCTGTTCTGTGGTCAAATGGATGAAAATGTGAACTAGTTTCTGGAAAGCATGGAGGGCGTGTCCTGCAGACTAAAGAGGAGAGGGAGCATCCAGCTTATCAGTGGACAGGTGAAAAGCTGCATCTCTGATTGTTTGGGGCTTCATTAGTGCCTATGGCCTGGGCAGCTTCCACATCTGTGAAGCTCCATCAATGCTGGAAAGTACCTGGAGGTTTTAGAGCAACGTCTGCTCCCATCCAGACAACGTCTCTTTCAGGGAAGGCCTTTCAGATTTCAGCAAGACAATGCTGAACCACATCCTGCATCCATCACACCAGCATGGCTATACAGGATAAGAGATCAGGTGCTGGTGCAGATTCATCATCTAATATGTTTTTGGGAATAAATTATATGTTGGTGGGATTTGCAAAATGTTATTCTGTTTTTATTTACATTTTAAACAACATCCCAAATTTTGTGGAACTTAACCTGGTCAATACTTCAAACTCCTAACTGTTGCATCTGATTGATTATTGTGAATAGTTTTAAGCCATAGTGACCCAAACTCATTGTAGATTTATTCTAGGCAAATTTCATCAGTTTCTGGAATAAATGTTAAACTTTAGTAAAAGCAATGTTTCTGTAAACTGACGACAGGAACAAACAGCATGATGTGGGTAAAGTGAGAGAAACATATCGTCCTGATAACCCACAAAGCTAACTACTTCCGGTGCTGTTCTGTTTTACAACTTTGCCCCATCTACACATGAATGTGTTTTGACATCTGCACTTTTAACAGTCCTCATGGCAATGATTTTAAGTCTCACACAGATGGCTAAAAATAAGCTAATAGTAATAATACTCCAGGGGGGACTCACTACTGAGGGGGGCACTTGACTGATCCATAGGGAAAAGGGAGGTATAGATGGCCAGCTGATGTGGAAGCTGCCCATTTTGTAAATTACATTTTCAAAATTCAAATAGTTGCTCTGCCATCATAATGTCTGCTCTTCTGCAGATCTTATGATGGATGAGCAACTATTTGGATGATTATGGTTTTTTTCTTGGCCCACTTTGGGCCACAAATTTACCTATGGGTACGAATAAAGCAACCCAAACCTGAACCTGATGAAATGAAGTAGTGTGCACCATTTAAGTAAAGAGAACATGAAATTAATTAAACAACTTTTAAAAGGTGCCTCTACACATCACACCAGGCAGGCAGGTCTCTAAGACCAAGCAGCTAAATATAATTTATTATGTTTTCTAGACAATTGTAAATCCAGATCAGACAGGCAGAGGACAAGGTCCAGACTACTTCATGTACTGCTAGCTGCAATGTGTTCCATAATATTAAAATTACACAAAATAACTTTATTTTTGTTCTCACAATATGAAAACTAGAAATATGGTAGCACTAAAGCAACTGTTTTGCTTTTCTAACTCCATTATTACCTTCATGTTGATCCCCTTCACTCCATCATATTCAAAGTGTCTGGCTTCTCCCACAGGGCAAAATCAGAACCGAGTGCAGCTGCACATAGGATGGTTAGCTTATTTGAAGTTTTTCTCTAAAGAAAACGATGATAAATCTTGTGATTTTAACAAAGCATACTGACATTAAAACTAGAAAAAATGTTGTACAGAAAAAACTTGTTTTCATTGTTAAATATTGTAGATTTAATGTTGTTACATCTAAAACTTGCCAGACTTATTTATTTATATTTAGTGTAATAAGCAGAGAAAATGAAGGAAGGACTGTTAAAAAGAATAGAAAGCCAACTACTGGAACTGGAGAGACTGGAAACAGGATGAATGTCTGATGGATGAAAAGTGACTGCAGGCTGAGTGGAAGAAGAGGTGAAGGTGGAGAGGTGAAGCAAGGATTGTTGCATGGAGAACAGAACAATGTGGGACGAAAGATGAAATTAGAAGAGACAAAGGATTTAACAGGTCAAGGTGAGGGCAGGAGGAAATGGAGGGTGGGGGGTGTGAAATCTAAGAAAGCTAAATTGAGTAAATCGGGGAGAAAAGACGAAGCTGAGAGGTGAAAGAAGAACCTTGAGCAATCGTGTTTTATTCCGGCCTCTGAAACGTCCCACTGGTTGGGATTTACTTTGATTTAATCCTCCATCCTCAGAACCAGGAAAGACGGCCATCTGCCTAGACTGGTTGGGGGGTGGAGAGGACAGGAAAGGTGTGTCAACAAGCAGCCCAACTTTAAGCCATCGATTCCTGCTGAGAAACGAGAGAAAGACAAATCAATGACAGCAATGTCAACAACGTTTATACCTGGAGAAAAATAGAGTAAAGAAATGTGCAGTAAGGTGCTCCTTGGGATTTTATTCCTAAGGGTCACCAAGCCAGGAAAGTTTGAAGATTTTGTGACCCCTAATGACACCTAATCCAGCATCCATTTTGCACCCTGCCTCTTCCCTGAGCTCCCTAGAGCCAGTAAAAGTGAGTTTAATGTAACTCTTGTCTTTTCACTTTGCTTATTATTTATTGTGTGTGTGTGTGTGTGTGTATGTGTGTGTCTGTCTGTGTGTGTTCTTGTTTAATATCACCTGTGTGCTTCTGCTTACTGCACCTGTTCTGTTGCAACAAAGCAATTTCCCCACTGAGGGACTAATAAATTACTTATTCTTATTGTTATTGAAATGGTAAAGTTAAGACAGCCACTGTGTTGATATCCAGTTGCTGGTGTGTGACTCTGTGCCATACAGTGAAACTCAGCTGTAGCTCGATGCTCCAAACTGGAACACAAAGTTGTGAAGTGTGGTTTCTCAGCATTAGGACGCTGCAGGGCAACAACAGGCTCAGGAACATACATAATTAATTTCAGCACACCATCAAAACAAGTCAATAGCAAAAAACCTAGGTTAGAAAGTCATGTAGTGTTGCATTAAAGGTAAAAAGGGTGCCTGCTTCCTGAAGAGGGGCCTGATAAATGAGGGCTCTACTTCGGCATCTTCAGGATCCTACTGTGTGACTGTCAGCCAGCCTCTCACACTCTTTCATTCCCGCTCTTATCCACAGCAAGGGTAGTGCACATTGTTGAATACATTACTGCAACTAAAGCTACTTAGTGCTCCACCCTAATACCACAGATTTCATTCCTGAGGTCTCTGAGCCTTATGTCTCAATGATGCTTCTTGCCATTTTATTCGTTCCTCTGATGTGAGTGCAGCCATGGCGGCAGAGGTTGAATGTGTGTGTGTAAGCCTGCTGCATGTGTTTCTCCACCATAATCTCTGCATTTGTACATCTAGCAGGATTGTTTATCTGCGTTTGTGTGTGTGTGTGCCTGGGAGGGTAACCTTAAGAGGGTCAGTGCCTTCACAACATTTCTCATCATCTTCAGTGGACACTGGATCTATTGCTTTAATTGCACAAGTGTTAGCCACTGAAGGCACAGTAAACATGATGGAACTCCATGGCTATTTTATTGACCCTCTTTATGTACTCATGCTGGATGGAAAACATATTCATACATCTGATTGCTGCTCTGCCCTCCTCTCTCCACCCAGGTGCTGTCTTTGGGTGCAGACGTGCTACCAGAGTACAAGCTTCAAGCTCCTCGCATCCATAAGTGGACGGTGTTGCACTACAGCCCCTTCAAGGCGGTGTGGGACTGGCTCATCCTGCTGCTGGTCATCTACACCGCTATCCTGACGCCCTACTCAGCCGCATTCCTCCTTAATGACCAGGTGAGCTCTGGGCTCCCATCTAGATATAAAACTAAGTTTTACTCATAATGCTCAAAGGTAGAAAGCAGTAGTAGTATCATAAGAAGATGCAGTTCTTAAACAAGGAAGCCCTTCCTGCTAATCGATTTGGAAGACATGTTCTGTTGCTGGTGTTGGATGATAATTTCCATCTTCATGTGTCTTCTCTGATGTCTCTCCTCGCAGGAGGAAGCAGCCATGCAGAGATGTGGTTACTCCTGCTCTCCTCTCAATGTGGTGGACCTCATTGTGGACATCATGTTTATTATCGACATCCTTATCAACTTCAGGTCTGAGCTGCTGCTGTGATGTTTGTCCTGGAAACAGATGCAGCAGAACTCTAACGTGGGTAATAATCAATGGCCTCTGCTCCGTCTTTCAGAACAACATATGTGAACTCTAATGATGAAGTTGTGAGTCACCCGGTGCGCATAGCCGTTCACTATTTCAAAGGCTGGTTCCTCATCGACATGGTGGCTGCTATTCCCTTCGACTTGCTCATCTACCGCAATGGAGAAGAGGTAAAGATGTGATGCAAGAGCAGAGAGATGGTGGATGTGTTTATGACATTTATGAGGAGAGGCAGATTTTTACTTAATTAAATTTAATTTACGATTTGAGTTGTGGGGCCTTTGTTTGACCTAATGGTAGATGTCTCTGAGGCGTGCATGTGTGCAGCTGAATCTTCATCATCATCATCATCATCATCACACAAAGTGACTGTTTTATATCAGAGATCTGAGACACTAAACCATTTCTGCTTTGGTTCCATCTATCAGATGATGGGATAAAATGAGGAATTTCAGATGTATATTGTAGAATCAGGGGCTAACCGTAGGTAAGAGAAGAGAAAACATTACTGAACAAGAATGTCCTCTTTACTCAGACTCAGAATAAGCTTTCTTACCATTGGAAACTTTTTGACATCACATGAATAAAATGCAGCTTCTCCAGTCTCAGTATGTGCAGCTTGGCTACTAAACTGTATTATTTAGAATAGTAGAATAAAACCAGAAAAACATATCTTAAAAATGAATAAAACAAATATGAGGGAGAAAAAAAATTCCCTTTAAAACTTCTTTGTGTAATGTACAATATTGCACAATGTATTTTAGGAACAGCAGTAACTTCAAACTTTAAGGTGTTCAGTGCAAAGCAGTGCTGCCACTCTAACCGCATCATCAGCTGCAAGTAAGGCACCAGATGCCAGAAAGTAAAAAATGTTGTAGCATTCTGAATGTCCATATCTGATCCAGTTTTATTAACTTTTAACAGGAAGAACAAATGGTAAACCTGAACAGATCTTCCAGCCAATCACAGATCTCAAATAAAATGCATCATTGTTGACTTTGATTGGCAGGTTTGGGATTTCTGAGGTTCAAGGCCAGATGGCCCAGAGACAAGGACGTGCTAGCACACCACCCAACCCATCCCCCCACTAATCAAAAGAAAACCTGTTCATTCCAAAAAAAACACTTCACCCCCTCATTCCCCAAAACTCTCCTCTCCTTCACCTCGTCCCCTTTCCTCTGAGACAGCCAAGATGGGCCAGACAGGTCCCAGTCCCTCCCCTCTCCAATCATTCACACACCCACACAAGAAGGCACACACAGCCACCTCAAAGACACACCAGGGGCAAACGGCATCCATGCACAGACCCCGAGCTGGGCACCAAACCCCACCCCAGCGCTCCAGGCAGGCCAGGGAAACAGCTTCTGACATGTTCAATGTCACTCTGTAAATGATTCTGGTTTATTATGGTAATGGCAAATTTTTATTTGTTTGTTTGTTTGTTTAATGTTTGGTATCATTGTAAATCCAAATTATTTGTGTTATTTTATTAAGATCTTACTTTCTCATTTTGCTGTGATTTGGTGAAACTGCTGTTGGTACTGATCGGGATCTGGAACATTATACCTCAGGCATCATTATGGACATTTTTATCCATTTAGGTAAATTGTTATCTCTCAATCTGACCATAGTTTTGACCATAGTTTAGGGTTGTTATGGTACAATTAATTGTAAACTTTTAATGTTGCTAACAGTATTTTGTGTACAGGACTGTAATGGAGCTAATTTTGGTGGTAAACAGTAAAAATCAAATGGCTAAGGTGGCAGGTAAGTGCTGTAGGTGACGGAGTTCGGGTGAGACGGCAGATTCAAACTAGGGCTCTCAAACATTTATGCATTACCGTATTTTCCGCACCATAAGGCGCACCGGATTAATAAGCGCAGTCTCCATTACGGGGCCTATTTCTGTACTTAACCCATACATAAAGCGCACTGTATTGTAAGGCGCATGCTAAAAGATACGGTGTAAAAAACATAATAAAAATGTAAAAAATGGTAACGGAAGCAAAACTGAGTTTAGTTGAACTTTATTCTACTAATTAACAATACACTCACATTATTTTTTAAATCAATCTTCTCCCACAAATCCATCAAAGTTCTCATCTTCTGTGTCTGAATTGAACAGCTGGGCAATGTCGCCATCAAACATGTCGGGTTCCCGCTCATCATTGTCGGAGTCAGTCTCGTTGCCAGGTGACTGTTCAGCAATGATGCCGGCTTTGTTGAGGGCTCGGACAACAGTTAAAGCCTTATAATACCTGAGCCCAGGCATCCACAATCCATTCACATATGGTGGCGTAACTCCCCCGGCCTGCCTCCCAGTCTTAGTAAAGGTGTATTTGCCGTCTGTCATCCATTGCTCGCAAATTCACTTTGAACAGAGGTAAGCGTACTGCTGTACGTGGTCTGACAGTCAGTCAAGCAGAGCGCTTACCAAAGTCACACAACAAAATTTTTACAGATTTTGGCACTCAGTGCACACACAAAGCACTCCGGATTATTAAGCGCACAGCCGATTTTTAAGTAAATTTAAGGCTCTTAGGTGTGCCTAATAGTGCTGAAAATATAATAATTCAATTGTATTTTTTGCCAGCCTTATCAAAATATTCCTTAACGTAGGAAAATAGTGGTTTTTTAAGGTACACTCTGGAGCACAGTGAGGAGGATTTGGCTAGCCTGACAGAATTTATAGATCGTTGCTACGACAGAATTGTCATGGGAAAACCAAGCAACACGTCCACCACCTCCACCTCTTCTAAGGCCAAGAGTCAGGGAAACGAGAATCCACCTGGAGCTATTTCACCACCGGGGAATGACTCATTGGACGTTCTCATCTCTATAGATAAGAAATTTAGTAGTTTGGATGCGCGTTTGAGCCTGGTGGAGATTCTCCACAAAGACTTTCAGGCGCTACGTGAGTCGCTGGAGTTTAGCCAGAAGCAGGTAGAAACCCTCGTGGTGGAGTTAAATCCCTCAATGAGGGCTTGACCTAACTCTGAGGAAAATAAAAAGATCAAAGAAACCGTGATGGATGTGCAGGCATGAGAGAGAATCTAGTGTCCAGAGCAGACAAAGGAAGACCCCGAGACCACTGTGAAAAACTTCATCAAAACTCACCTGAAGCTCCCGGAGGAAACGGTTGAAAACATCTTTCACAGAGTCCATCATCTGGGTTGTAAAAATCTGGGTCCAGTAGACCAAGACCCATCGTAGCCAAGTTCATCAGCTTCAAACAGAAGGAGCAGGTGAAGAACCAGGGCCGCGAACTGAAGGGAACGAACTTCGGAGTAAACGACCAATATCTGAGGGAAGTTCTGGACCGACGAAGAGTCCTGTTTCCCATCAGGAGGAAATTCATCTCTTAAGGCGCTCGCGCTGTCATTGTGGTGAATAAATTATTCATTAATGGACAGCTGAACCGCGACGCGGACATCACTTTGTGGCTCTACTGATGTGTTGGTATGTGCTTTCATTTCTCCATCCATCCATCCATTTTCTGCCGCTTATCCGGAGTCGGGTTGCGGGGGCAGCTGCCTAACAGGGATACCCAGACTTCCCTCTCCCCGGCCACATTCACCAGCTCATCCGGAGGGGTCCCGAGGCATTACCAGGCCAGCCGAGAGATGTAGATGTAATCAGCGTGTCCTGGATCTTCCCCGGGGCCTCTTTCCGGTGGGACGTGCCTGGAAAACCTCACCAGGGAGGTGTCTAGGAGGCATTTTGACCGGATGCCCGAGCCACCTCATCTTACCCCTCTCGATGTGGAGGAGCCAGCGACTCTACTCTGAGCCCCTTCTGGATCACCAATCTTCTCACCCTATCTCTAAGGGAGAGCCCGGCCACCCTGCGGAGAAAAAACTCATTTCGGCCGCTTGTATTTGGGATCTTGTTCTTTCGGTCACTACCCACAGCTCGTGAACATAGGTGAGGGTAGGAACGCAGATCGGCCGGTAAATAGAGAGCTTTGCCTTTTGGCTCAGCTCCTTCTTCACCACAACAGACCGATGCACCGTCCGCATCACTGCAGACCCAGTCGACAATAGAGGCATGGAACACAGCCCACTCCGACTCAATGTCCCCCGCCTCACCCGGGACATGGTTGAAGCTCTGCCCGAGATTGGAGTTAAAACTCTTTCTGACAAGGGACTCCGCCAGACGTTCCCAGCAGTGGGCTCCAAATTTCTCCATATTCTTACTAAATCGTGTCAATGCATAAAACTGCCAGAAGAGATATTTTGTTCACAGTAAATTCACTGCCCGTCTCCACAACATTGCCCTTAACACGGATGTGTTTCTTTTAATATTTTTTTTCTTTTGGCAATGTTGATCTTTTCACTTCTCACTCTTCTTCTCTCCGACCCTTTACTGTTAGCGGTAATCACACCTGAACACTGAACACCCTGAACCTGAACACCCAGCTTGCTGACACCCATCCACACTTTGCATGACTCACACATGAGCAATGTAGGAGGAAACGGCGCAAATGCACATTTAATATACAGATCCAGGTTGCACAGCCAGCTGGCAGATACACGAGGGACGGAGAGGCAGCGAAACGCACACAGATGCTTTACTAATATGCAGGTTGCTCTCTTTTTATTTTTGGGATGTTGGACACGTTGAGTTGTGTTACTTGGAATGTACGTGGAGCTGGTACAGGGGAGAAGAGGTTAAAGATTTTCAATCGGCTGCAAGAGATTAATGGAAATATTGTCCTGCTCCAAGAGACTCATTTATCAAATTCAACAATAGATCTTCTGTCAACAGCCCAGTTTCCACATGTGTACTCAGCTTGTTAGAATTCTAGGCAAAGAGGAGTAGCAACTCTTATTAATAGAAGGTTAAACTTTGACATTGAGAATACAATCACAGATCCAGAAGGCAGATTCATAATAGTTATATCTATTCAAAATGTTATGTATTGCAAATGTATATGGTCCAAATGTTGATGACCCCTCCTTTTTTCACTCCCTCATCACCTCACTCTATGGTCATTCAATGCTAGCACCCACTTTCTACAATATGATAGAAATAAAGGAAAAACAAAAAATACCTCCATATATGAACCTAGCTAATATTACTCTACTATTAAAAGCAGGAAAAGACCCGACACTTCCATCCAGTTACCGTCCAATCTCATTAATTAATGTAGATCTTAAAATAATCAGCAAAGCTCTGGCCCGAAGGATAGAAAATATTACCCCTCTAACAATACAACAGGCTTTATAAAAGGTAGACATTCCTCTACTAACATGCTGATTAATTAACATAACAGTCATTTCCTTAGACGCAGAAAAAACATTTGACTGAGTAAACTGGAAATTTTTATTTGCAAAATTAAACAAATTTGGGTTTGGGTCACCTTTTATAGACTGGATAAAAATATTATATAACAGCAATATAACAAATTTCTCCAAGCTTCTGTTTGCAGAGAGGCACCAGACAGGGCTGCCCGTTTTCTCCTTCACGTTTTGCTATTTTTATTGAACCCCTAACAGCTGCCATAAGACAAAATAAAGAGATTAAAGGAATCCTCGGCAAAAATATAGAACATAAGATAAGTCTATATGCTGATGATGTATTACTTTTCCTCCAGAATTCATCGACATGTCTTCCCCAGACAATAACACTTATTAACAAATTCTCATCAATATGTGACTACTCTATTAACTGGTCTAAGACTATAGCGATGCCCATTAACTGTGACCTACGAAACATACCTAATACTACAATACTGTCAGGAAACATTAGATATTTAGGCATAAACATTT
>JBAMHW010000020.1:26521905-26533863 GCA_037177495.1 Rhadinocentrus ornatus | reverse complement strand
TTGTTACTCTTCACAGAAGTCATACCAGCAGGCGACCGTGCGCTTCTTTCAGACGTGTTTTCCCAGAGCTTTCCCTCCTGTTTCATGTTTTATTTCAGCATATTTGTCAACGGGATGGAGGTAGTTGTCCTCCCTCTAGTCAGACAAAATAAACGTAGGTAAAACCAGTTTCTCAGCATGATTTAATCACCAGTACCGCAGCATTCTAGCGCAAAAATATCTCTCAGAAAATAATGATTTTCTATCAATATGTCGCCTACTTTCTTGGATAAATCAGCTGAAATTAAATTAAACACAGAGTAATGTTACAGCACGGGATCTTCCTCTTGCAGTCCACTGCCCTGCTTTTACGCCCTCTTTCTGTCCCTTCAACAGATGATCTCTGAGTCTGCAGTCACAAAAAACGATTTCATACGATAACATTAGCTATTAGCAGTAGTTTGGTACTAAATACATGGAGGGAACGCTTGTAACTTATTGGCATAAAAAAATAATCATTATATATATCGTTCTGTCTGTCACCTGACGGGACACTCGAACTTCGCATTTATGAATCTCTGCGGCTTCCGTAGTTGTAATAACGATCTTAAACAGTGAGGCTCCATTAGAGCACTACTCGGTTGCTTGTAATATATTAACGCACCGCTAGATGGGAGTAATTCTTACACACTGCGGCTTTAACTTCTCAAAAATTTATGGTTTGTGTTTTGAAAACCCTTTTGTGTTCTGCATTATTACAAGAAGCCTTATAATTGCCTCCTTTTGTGCATTTATCAGAGCTGCCAACTTTTCAATAAACCTTGGAGTGAGATTACGGCAAAATTTGGTTGGTTGGAAGACAGAAGACTCATTTTGACTAATTTTGTACAGGTTTGATCATAACATAGAGCACTCAGGAGTAACAAAATGTAAAAAAAAAAAAAAAGGTTAACAAATAGGTCTTAAAAGTACCAACAGAAACTTCCAAATAAAACAGGAAACAATCCAACTACACAAAGTAAGTGACACTGAGACAATACACAGGGAATTTCACAATAATAAATTCTCTAGATCTGTGTGCCTTGTCGGACTGGCTTTTGGCTTTTTTTTAAGGCCTTAATTATCAGCTAATCAAGGTGGTGAGAAAGTACCAAAATGAATACAACATGTGGAAAATAAGAAGATTTTCTGAACTTGCTTATAGCTTATACAGTGTGACTGAGATAATTTTGTTTGAACCAGCTGCAGATGAGTGACTGTAAACTAAATTAAAGCTGCAAGCGGCGATGAAGGCCCTCGCACCTACGGTGCCGCTTCGGCCTATTGCACCACCCTATCAGGCGGCAACTTCCCTCCCACAGCACGCCTGCTCTCGCCCACTGCCATATGCCCGTTCTTCTAGAGGTTTTCTACATTAGGGGATGATTTTCCTCATTAGAGGATAAACTGCCACCTCAGTAATGAAATCTGAAGCGTTCATGAACTTGTTCCTGACATATCGTGTCAAATTCTTACAAATGGGAGCATGATTTTTATCAAGAGGGAAATTCCATGTGGCCAATAGGTGGCATTATAGTCGTTTTTCATGTACAAACATGTTCAGGTTGGAACCCTGAGAACACAAAAATATCACCTCAATTGTTCAACTGATGGCAGAGTTAGAGCCACTTTTCATGGTGAATGATTTATTTATCACAGTAAGCCATTTTAATCATGATGCTGCAGAAGGTCAGTCATATTTTCAATCATGAGTTCATGAAGGATGATATTGAGTTTGAATTGGTTTTACAGTTATTGAAGGGTTAAAATGATGGGACTTCCTGTTCCCAGGGGGCGTGGCAATAACATTGACAACATTTGGACATGAAGAGGCTTTTTTGTATGTCCTTGCATGTTATATTATTATGCAGAATTTCCTCCGTGTCAGTCAAAGCAGTGGTTGGGGCTGATGGATTAAATAATTATAGGGGGCGCTATAGAGCCAGATTTCCAGCATATGTCTATTTGAATCAGTTCCAGGCCTGACCAATGCCCTCCCTGCCGAGTTTGGTGGATATCAAGAGTACATTGGCTCAGTTACAAGTAGTTCCTGTTTCATGGCGTTGAACGCCATTCGCCATGGTTACATTTGGCGAAGGCACTTGAGTTTTTTTTTTACTGTAGTATCATGAAACAGCTTGACCTGATCTAAAACACTTTTAAGTGTGTGAGGTTCATTCCTGAGGCGAAGGACCCCAGTGTCTTGAAAAAGCACTTCCTGTTGTAAGTGGGCGGGGCTTAGTCGGAGGCCAGAAGTGGATATATATCTGTTCAGGACCAGACCCTGATTAATCACTGTAGGTTTGATGATGATTGGATGAAAATTGAGGGATTTATATTTATTTTTTATGTGATGGTGTCTAATCTAAGTTTGCCATGGTGCCACAGTCCCACCCTGCAGTGTTGGGTAATGATGACAACATCTGGACATGTAAATGTATGGAACTGAAGTGAAACATGTGCAGTTTGGTGCAGATTCGGTGCTGTATGTGAGAAATATTGGATTCCGTGCTTGATGGTGAAACATCCAAAAGATTGATGACTCATCATAACCTAAAACCTACAGGTCCATATCTAAACTCCCATTGAAGTAAAACATTTTAGAAAAAGTGATTACAGAACAACCAAGTCTTTTTCTGGAACATTATGAACTGTATGAAATATTTCCGTCAATCTTTCAAATAAAATCATTCTACAGAAACTGCGTTACTTAAGGTCTCCAGTGACATCATAATGTCAGTGAACTAAGGAGAACGCTCAGTCTTAGTTTATTGTATTTGGCTTTTGACACAGTTGATCATCACATTTTAATCAACAGACCTCAGGATTTGGTTGGGATGTTTGGTTTAGTTTTAAAATGGCATCAAAAAGTGGTTAAATGGAAAATTACTTACAGTTAAATTCTGATAAAATATAAACTTTGACATGTTTTTTTGCGAAAAAGTGGCTCCTTCATTTGTTCGGTGGGAGAGAAGACTGAAAGATTGAACTGGCTTATATCTTCCTACAGTGTCATAACTTCTGCACCTGGCCTTCAGTGCACTTTGTAATCATTCTATTACTGGAACTATACTGTTAGTTTTGGTCACAATTATTCTACATTAAGTTGATTTTACTTAATGTTTAAAGACAATTAAGGCAAAGATGTTATTTATTTGCTGCAACTTGACTGGCTTTTCAGTAATTTCCTTGCAGTAAGCAAACATTACACGAATCATTTGGGATCTGCTTAGTTTTGTTGTGTGAGAGAGAAACATGGTGTCATTTACACAACAAAAATAGTTGGTGTCATCTTTTAGTCCACAGATGTAAGGTTCAATAGTGAAACCAGCTGGAGAGATACAGCTGTCCTTAAAATAAGTTTAACCCTTAAAACTTTGCTAGATCGCTGGCACCCCCAAGCGTTATCACTTATATTTTTAACAACTTCTTACAAATGGTACTGTGTAACTGTCGGGTAAATTGTGATGAATAGCTTACCCTTTCCCTCTTCCTGTCAAACCTTCGACACATCAGTAAGATATCTGATACTGATGTGTCCACTCAGGAGCAGACAAAGAATAACAAGCAAGCAGAAAGTTCTATGTCTGTTTGAAAAGAACAAATATAATGGTCCTCTATAGCTGGAATAATTTTCAGAAATTATTTTTGATGAGTTGAAGCTGGTTTTGTGATAATAGTAGGTCAATAGTAGCAAATAACTGCAAATGGCAAAAAAAAAACAAAAAACAGCTGGATAAAAAAGTGTAAATATGTAAATAGTTCCTGGTGTGTGTTTGTTTCAGTGCCAAAACTTTTTCTCCTGATAGCCAAGACTTGAGAGAATGATATTCAGATGCTTGTTGAGCTGTGTGTTTTTTTTAACAAAGTTCTGTTAGTAATAAATTCTGTTTTGTTGTTTTTGATGGCCTTTTTGGTGCTATATCTATTGATACATTTTACAGATTTTTAGCCTCATTATCAGACAACTGAGGCTGCCCTAGAAAATAATGCCTGGTTGTTGACTGAATAAAAAGGTTTAGGTTCTACATGCATTATTGCATTTATGAAAAAATAAATAAATAAAAATCAGGTGGAGCAAATATTGCAAAAATTGGCTTGGAGTTTTATTGGTTAAAGTGCATAAAAAATTAAGATTCTCTGCAGAAACTTCAAACCGGGGCTGAAATATTTTATCGTGTTCACAATCATGATCCTGGTCTGCTCCAGAAACCTAGTTCATTGATACATGAGCTACGATTAACAATTGGTTGAGAGCTGCTGAGGCATCTGGATTCTGTACCCTGAAGCAGATTTATTCAAATTAGTGTATTTTAATCTGTACTGTTTTATAGTACAGAGAATGATGGATTTCAGGCCCTGTTGATGTTACGTTATGATCTTCCTTGCTGGAGATGGAATTGGAAAATAATCTAAAAAAGTACCTGGAATCAGTAAATTTTCTTTCTGTAACTATTCTGTGAGCTAAAACTTTGTTTAGTGAGTGAAAAATTAATTTCTCATTGCAGATAATGCTGCATTTTGAATCTTTACTACACAGAACTTGGTCTGCGGACACTTCATTAATAACACTCAATTTCTTTGCTTCAGTATGTGAAGCGTAAGAAAAAGCTTGATACATCTGGCAAAGGGAGTACCAATACATGGATGAAGATGGAGTTCAAATAGGGCTTAAATATAAAAAGGAAAAAGTAGGTTGAAATAGAAAGGCAGAGAATGGTGTGGGTGTTTTAGATACATTGCAGCTCTGTTCTGTGAAGTCAGTTCTGTGTTAAGAGTTAGAAGAGATGCTCTTGGTGTGCTGCTTTACAGGGTTTTCTTTGAACTTATTCAATTTTTTATATTAATTAACTTTCTGGGCATTCTGACTATGTTCAGACTCTCAACTCAGATTGAAAGAAAATTCTAAAAACCAATACATCTGGCTCCCAAAGCTTTAACTAGGCTGATAATATCAGAGAAAATCAGTCTTGAGTCTTGTTATGTTATTTGGTGTTTACATTTAGGTCATCAGAGTGGATGAAAACACGAAACAGCAGACAAAATGTCCATTTTCTCCTCTCCCTCCCTTCTTTCCTGTGCTTCCCTGCCTTCCCTCCCCAGGTACTGAAAGGTTTCCCCGAGTGTCTCCAGGCAGATATCTGCCTCCACCTGAACCGGACATTGCTGCAGAACTGCAAGGCTTTTAAAGGCTCCACCAAGGGCTGCCTTAGGGCACTTGCCATGAAGTTCAAGACAACCCACGCACCCCCGGGTGACACACTGGTCCACGCCGGAGACGTCCTAACTGCCCTCTACTTCATATCGAGGGGATCCATTGAGATACTGAGAGGAGATGTGGTGGTAGCTATCTTGGGTAAAATGATCATTATTATCTCAAAGCTTCTTTAACTCCTTCCAGATTTTTATATTGAATGGAGATACTGATAAGAAAAGGTGGCAAATAAAAAGTTTTTAAGACCTGATTTGGACCAGAAATATTTTAACGGCCCCATATTATGAAAAATTTACTTTCTAAAGGTCATATGTATCCTCATAGCCTGTGTGTGAGGCTCAAGAATTAGAAAATTCTGTCTCCTCTCTCACTTGCTTGCTCCACCTTTTAGCAAATGTGTGCTCAAACGGGTGAATCTGAGATCTTTCCCCTTGTGACATCACAAAGGGAAAAAAAACATTCCCCCGGCAGTGGATACTGTCATTGACCCGTCCCTCTGGCTAGCTGAGCTTACCCTCTAAAATTACCGAGTGGGTGCCAGCGACAGCCAGATCCTTTCCCATTGAGGGGTGAGGAAGGCACCACTCATGGACATTTAAAGGTTCAGACACAAAAACTGCCCATTCTCAGTAGAACTCACTAGAGCTACTTTTGGAATGGCCGAAATTAAGGACCAAGGATGAATTTGGGGTAATACACTTTGAAAACATTGTTGTTGGACCTCTGACGCCCATATAAAAAAAAATTTTTTTAAATGTATAATATGGGAGCTTTAACATTTTAAAATCAATTCCTTGGTTCCACTGTAAATATGTGAGAATCTGAGCAAATTCATCTTTCCTTGGTCTTTGTGAGTACACACCCCAGTTAGCAAGCATGTTTGGGCTAAATCCGGGCTACCTACAGGCAAGTGTTGTGTGGCCCAGAAGTGGTCTTAATAAGTGAGGTCTTTCTTATGGAAATTTACTTGTGAGCCACAAGTGCAGGTCATGTGGCTGAGTTTTCGCACACTCACGTTTAGTCATCATTCAAGGCCATGAAATTTGGGCCAAACATCTTTTGCTATCTGTGATGCAGCAGTCTTCTGGATTAATTCTGGTTGTCTTAGGCCCTATCTATAGAAGAAGAGAAGCTGGCATGTTTTTATTTACATTTATCATCGTGATGGGATAGTAAATTTTAGTAGTTGTTAAAAAGGTGTTGACTTGCTTGTTGAAACCATCTGGACCTGTAGCCATGTTTCATTTCAGTCTCTCCAGTTGTTTCTTCACCTGTCTGTAGGAGACAGACATATATTCATATTCCTATTTCTTGATAATTTGTGTTTAAGACTGTTTAATGTTCCCATCTAGAATATTTTGATATTGTTGTTGTCTGGACAACGAACCACCCTATACCACATCAAGGGGTCAGAATGAATGAGTCATCTGATTTGTTCTGATAACATATTACATTATCAGTATGTTCAGCTTTAATAGATACATTGTAAGAGTTTAAGAATTTATTGAGCTTTACATTTATTCCTGTGTGGTAGGCAGTTTAGGAGAGGAGATAGACTGGAAGGGCAGGGAGTCTGTACACGAGAGACAAGCAAGGTGGTGTTCTTGTTTACATTTGTAATGTGTGAGATTGTTGAAGTTACATGTTGCTTAATGTTTTTTGAATGTGGGTTCAGGTGCCAGTTTTTCATTCTGAATTTGGTATCAAAGTAGGGGGATGGCTATTCTCCTGCATCAAAATGTGCTGTTTATAGAGTCTAACATCATAAGGGACAAAAATGGTTGCTATGTCATCATTCAAGGCAAACTGTTCAGTTGGTCAGTGGTGCTGGCGAATATTTACACCCCCAATTAGGATAATGTTGATTTATTTTTTCAGGAATCTTTCTTAACTTTTACCGGACCTCGATTCACTTCATCTGATACTGGGGTGAGATTTTAACTGTGTCCTGGATTTGAAGCAGGAATGTTCAAGTATTAAAGTCACTTCACTTAGCAAATCAGCACGATGCATCAATACAATTTATTGAAAGAAAAAATACCCCAAATACGAAAGGAATATTTGGAAAGACAAAAGGGAGATGGCAGGCTGTCTCTACCTTATCTTCTGTATTATTATTGGGCAGCAAATATCCACAAACAGAGGTTCTGGGTCTCAGATGTATATGATGATGACTCTCCGGTCTGGTGCCAAATAAAACGATATTCAAGTAGTCCTGTTTTGCTTCACTCTTTGATATCGTCACCTTCCTAAAATTATGGCCTAGAAGTAATTCTTTTTACAAAAAATATTTCTTTGCCTAAATCATTTTTTTGTGATGCTGGCCACCTCTGATAATGTCACCAACATCTTCAGATGAACATTTCATAATATGATCTGTTCATGTGAGGATGTTGGGGCATAGCTGATGTGCAACCAACGAAAAGAACAAAGAAGAAGAACCCGCTACATATTTAATGCGGCACAAACCGTTGCCACCTCTTTTTATGTCTGAGAATGTACATTGTCATGAAGAGAACTCTACATTGTTCTGCACTCTAGTAGACGTATTGTCTGCCAAAAAGTATGAGAGCAGTGACATTTGAAACGGACATACCTTTTTATGCGCGTACAGGGAGCATAAACAAGCCTTTAGACAAAATGGTCCGACATCTCTCTTCTAGTGATGGTGATGACTATAGAGCATGTGTAGAGTAATTCAGGAAGCATGAGGTGTGTATCGAGGCCTGTATCATTTCAGAGGAGTTAATTATGTCTGAAGCCTTGCTGACTATACCATGACAGCTTCAGAAAGCGGCTTGAATCTTGCCGCAAGCCTCATATGTGCCATGCAAAAGGATGTATTCAAAGGTCGGAGGAGTTGTTTAAAAATAAAACGAGAAAAAAAAAGATTTGTTTCTTAATTGTTGATAAAAATGGAATAAATCTCCCTCTCCCCCTGGAGTTTAAATCATTACAGTCCAGGGGGAGAGGGAGGACACAGTGGTTTTAGCAAATATGTGGTCAGTGTGAACATTTGTGTTTGAGCTTGCTTGAGAACATTTGAGTTGTGTCCAGTAACAAATTATTACACCAGGAAGTAGAACAGAATTTCTAATGAGCAGTACCTTTAGAAAACAAGGGCCGCAGTTCCGCCTCAGTTTTTCTTGTTGGGCTGTGCACAGTTTCTATAAGCTCTGTTCATGTCTAGTTGCTGTTCCAAAGCAGGCTTGAAAACCTGTGGTTCTGCTTGCAGATGCAGTTTCTGTAGAATTTTGTTGGTGCAGGATTAAAGCCGGCATCTCCCTTTTCCTTCTCTCATAGTTAGCTCACAGCTCTAACTTGTTGTCTTGCTCCATTGCTTGTGAGTCAGCTGGCAGCCTCTCCGCATCTGCAGGCACTCACTAACTTGTTTACAAAGGGTTAGCGGTGTACTCTGCTAATGAGGAATCTCAGACAGGCCTTCTCTTACAGGAGTTGTGTCTGCCCTGGGCAGACTGCACAGTACGGACAGACATCTGAGCTGTGGTGGAAGAAGATAAACAGAACAGTTGAGGAGATGTGGGGCTGTCACACAGATCTAACCTATGGAATCCCACAAAGGTCACAAACCAATAAGCTTAACTGTGAGCCCACTAACTGTAAGTTCGCAAGGAGCACATGTGAAGAAGAAACACATAAAAATATGTTTTTAAGAGAAGTTATAAAACTGATTATAAAAGATTATCTATGTGAGAAGTTTATATCATTGCAAAGCAACATAAAGCCAGCAGAAATTAGATCTCCATAATTAACTATTATTAATTATTAAAGGCTTGTCCGGTTTGGGTCTAAATACACTAGCTCCCTGTAAACAGATCTTGGTTTATAGGGCCACCTGCTGGTGGTTACTGTATTCTACAGTTATTCCTGATGATTGAATGCGTCAAGATAGCATGAGAAGTGGGGCAGCTGTTTATCCCTCTGTCTGACAGTCGCTCGTTCAATTCCCAACTGCCCAGCCAACATGCTAAAGTGTACTTGTGCCAGATGCTGAATGCCACAATCTCACCTGATGTGTTCTTCACTAGTGAGTCAGTGTGGATTAGAGAATACAATTATATTTCAGGAGAGCTTCACAAGCAGAGAAACTAATTGTTTTCAAACTAGAAACCCTCAGAGAGCACAGACCACCACCGAGCCATTGTAAAAAAAAATTGATGCAGATTGTGGGCATTATTTTTTAATTAAAAGCTCTAATTGCAAAATTATCTCTATATTCCCAAACAAAGAATCCTTTGAAAAATTCCTGGATTCAGGAGGTGATCTGGATCACCTCCAAAATGTAATTTTTTATTTCTTTTTCTATTGATGAGATTTCTTGAAAATTGTCTTATGTTGTTATGTTATATTATGTGTTATGTTGCTGACAGACAAACCAGTGCCACCGAATACTTAACCTTCGCCTTGGAGGAAGTGAAACCCACATGATCATATGTGACCATAATATGAATTTCCATGCAAAACCCATTTAATCATACCTGAAACCAAAATAAATTCCCACATGAATCCCGTATGATTATGTGAAATATATGAAGTCCAATGTGAGACCCAAATAATCCCAGGTAAAACCTGTAGGATCCTTGTAAATTCCCTTGTGACACCCATAAAGTCATCTGTGAAATCCATGTGAATTTCCATGTGAAACTCATATAATCACATGTGAAACCCTTGTAAATTACCATGTGAAATGCATAATAATCTTATGTGATTACATGTAACAAACCACATGGGTTCCACAAGTAAGTTTCACAAATCCCGTTTTTCTGTAGTAACATTACATAAAGTTTTACACATTTCAAATGGAACAATTAAGTGTTTGTGATTATCAGCGTACCCCCCCCCCCCACCATGTGAACCCCACTTTCCTGTTTATGAGTCTGCACCAGGCTCTCTGGAATCTGTTAACTTCAAAAAATTTAATGCCATACACATCTCCATCTTACTTCTGAACTCACTTCTTTTCTCAAAATTTATACTTAATTTTTCTCCTTTTCAGGTAAAAATGACATCTTTGGCGAGCCAATCAATCTGTACCCCCGTCCAGGTAAATCCAATGCTGATGTGAGAGCACTGACGTACTGTGACCTTCATAAAATCCTCAGAGAAGATGTTCTTGAAGTGCTGGACATGTATCCTGAGTTTGCAGATCACTTCTGGAACAACCTGGAGATCACCTTCAACCTCAGAGATGTGAGTTTACAACCTACTTTTAGAAGCCAGCATTCCTCTGAATTACCCCCTGAAAGTTAATATTTTAATGCTAATGTTCATTTCAGACCAACATGATTCCAGGTTCTCCCAGCAGTGATGACTCCACCTGCGGGGGGTTCAATAAACTACGAAGACGGAAACTATCGTTCCGAAGACGCACAGAAAAAGGTAATTTCTCTTCTTGTTTACTGACCTGTCAAAGCTGCCTGGTCAGAAAGTATTAGTTCTGACCAAGAATTTTAATTTGGCCTTGCACACCTCTGCCCAGATGATGCAGATGCTGGAGAAGTTAAAAAGTCCCATAAGTCTTCAAAGCGAAAACAGCGAGAAGCAGCTAACAATCAGAAGGAGGAGGCAACCAAGAGACTGTGGAGGGCTCATCGGAGCTCAGTTTCCTCACACTCCAGTGGTGATGAGGTATCACTCTCCACCTCCACTGTACCTTTACTCACTGCGCTGTTTGTAGTTATTGTACAGGCAGAGTAACAGCTGGATCTGCTCTGACAGGGGGAGGAATCAACTGTGACTGGCCTCGCTCCACCTGCACTGTTGGAGACTCTGAAGGCTCAAGCCCCATCCATGACCTTCAGAGAGAACACCGAGGGTGAAGGAGACACCAAGACTGGGAACACCTGCAACGCCCTGTCAGGTAAGCTTCACAGCATCCTTCTAAAATTCTGAAATAATCCCAGCCAATGAAAGACACTAATTCTCTCCTTTAACACCTCAACCAGGAGCATTCTCAGGGGTGTCCAACATCTTCAGTTTCTGGGGAGAAAGCCGGGGGGCTGGTCAGTATCAGGAGGTTCCCAGCTGCAGTCTGGGCTCTCCTCCGCCCCTCACCACACCGCTGCACAGCTTGAGCCGACAGCAACGCAACCAGCTGGACTCGCGTCTGGACTTGCTTCAAAAACAACTCAACAGGTATCCTGGTTTGTTCTGCTCTGGTTTAGGAAAATAGGATATTATTAAAATCTCTGCTTGGTGCCAGACCATGTCTTTTACCTGATTATTTGAAGATGCTGCAGCAGAAATATAGCTTCTTATTCCCTGAAGCCTTTAGCTGTTTGTCTTTGTGTTGCAATGAGGGCTATACATCCAGAGTTTTAGAACACGATTAACTGACTAGAATGTGTGAGCTGGTTGAACAAATGTGTTGCAGAGTATTAATGCGTGAGAGCTGTTCTCAAAAGTACACCCTGATATAAAAAGGTAATTTAAAAAATAATTAATTAATTATTAAACCTCATTAATTCAAATTTTATTCACGATCCAATATACAAAACATAAAATGCTAAATGAAAAATAATTGATCATGTTTAAGTTTGGCAGCAACTAGGATGATGTTTAGCATTGTGTAGTATCCACAATTGCTAAAACACTAAACCCTATTGTCTGAGCCAAATGCTCAGTTGCCTGAGTCCACTGAACGGAACATACATATATGTATATACATGATTGTGAATATATATATATATATATGTACATATATA
>JBAMHW010000020.1:26478031-26492339 GCA_037177495.1 Rhadinocentrus ornatus | reverse complement strand
ATATGTATATATATAGAGAGAGAGTGAGAGAGAGAGAGAACGAAGTTATTTATTTGTAAATTTGATAAAGTAAGAAAACATATTCCACCTGTTGTATTACGATTTTATTATAACAGCCAGCTCTTCGTGTTTGTCCGAGTGACCGTGTTTACCGTGACTCCCATCAGCCAGGGGCATTGCAGTGTCAGGGCGGTGTAAGGGCGTCTTCCTTTTGGTCCGTCACCTCGTCCACCGCCTGCTCCTCCCATCGATTGGGCCGGCACCATCCCGTAAAAGGAATCGACTTTCTTCATTGTATGTGCAGGCTGTCCGTCAAAGGTGTGTCAGTCCACAAGGAAGAGCGGTCCCTGATTACATAGTTGTGATTGGACAATCTTCTTGTCACTCAAAGTTTATCTGTGATTTGATTAGCTAACTGATGAGTCAGTCAGTGACCGGACCCTGTGATTTAAGCAGAGCTTTTCCGGGGCGGGGAAGCTTCCTCAGTATCCCACATAGTCGACTGTCGGGTGGGCGGGTCGTGGCTGTGATAGAGACGCTCGGAGACTCCACAGAAACTGTCAGAAAACACACCAAACGGTGAGTCCAGCCTAAATATGAGTGTTCCGAATTACTCCGCGGTTGTTTGACCGCATGTTAGAGCGTCAGTTGGCTCGCGGACAGCTTATGTGTTTTTCAGCAGTGGGATGACGGTGATTTTGGACGAGTGATCTCACAGCGTGCATCACAGCGACGCTGGAAGGGTGTAGGTTCATGTTGCCTTCAGGTGTTCCGTGGAACCTTTTCATTTCTGACGGAGGCGGGTGAAGCGCACAGGGTCAGTGAAGTAGCCTCCGGTCCGGATTAGCTGTGAGCGATTTATGCTGTGGGTATTGTTTCTGTGACTGAGTTTAAGGACAAATTTAAGTCCTTTTACCATTAGGGTTTGGAAAATCCGATACTTTGGAGGTTAGTAGAGGCAGCGCGGCGAAGTTGCACTGTCACACAGGAAAGTTATGCAAGCCGCCCCCCTGTCTGTCTGTTTGAGCGTCCTGTCATTTAATAGGCTGTAAAGAAGAGCTCAAGAATTATGAGTTAACATGTTGAAATATTTTATTACCTTTTGTGGTTGTGCTCAGTTTGTAAGCATGTGAATGTGCAAGTCTTTCCCACTTGTTTTGCCACTTGATATCTGATATCTGAAGTGAGGTAGAGTGCTATCTCCCCTGAATCTTGAGCGGTTGCAGTTTGGGGATGGATTTCATTACTTTTTTAACTGGCTGTCTTGTGCTGAACAATATCATTTTCCAAGGAGCGCTTAATGAAGTATTTAAAGCTCCCCTTGATACTTGGTTATTGATCTATATTTTGAATATTGCTAAGTTGCATTTTATGTTGGACCTGGCAAAGTAAAACATTTGAATGAGGACGGTGATGAGAATAAAAAGGTAGCCGCAACAGCCATACAACCAAAATAGAGAAACCAGCTGTTACACTTGCAGAGAAACGTAACAGCCTCAGTAAGAAAACAAAAGCAAACAAGCCTCAGGAGCACCCCTTAGAAGATAAACTGAAAAAACCAAACATTTTTTCAGTTGACATCATACCACTAGTTTACTTTAAAAACTTCCCGCGACCCTGAATTGGACTAAGTGGTATAGATGGCTAAATAAAACCTAAGAACACATCCACACGGAGATTAAAAAAAATTTTATACATTTTTTTTTTTAATTTTTGAACAGACGAAAGCTTTTTCAGAAAGGTGTGTGTCCACGCAACTCTGTGGTATAAATGCGCATAAATACACCAAAAGCTATGAGGAAGAAGCATGCAAAGATGAAAAGCACCGACTGTAAAGAACTCATACATAGAAGGGAAAGCATGCAAACCAGTGACCTTCCTGATTTAAGGTAGCAGTGGTAACCACCAGACTACCATGCGGCCCATCTTCTGTGTCATATATGTGCGTAATTTGGTTTGTTTCCAGGGCTCTTGTGGATGTGTAGCCCAATGCAGCAAGGAAAGAAGTCCCACTGGAACCATGGGGGCAGAGTTTAGCAGAACAGCTGACGTTCGACCCACAAAATAAACAAAAAAGAAGCGGCAATGTCAATGCAGATCTTTACTGTTCTGCTTTTTTTTATGTCTGTTTCTGAGACTGTACATTATCGTAATCCCCATCACCGTCATCATGTTTGGGGGACCCTTTTAGAAGAGCTGTGGTTTCGGATCCCAGAATGCTGGTTCTCTGTGGATGAAAAGTCTAAACAGTAAACAATTGTAACGTCTCTGTGTGGATGATGGGGCCTAAGTTGAAAATAAATCTTTTTATAATAAAAATAGAAAAATTTTGACAGATTAATTTAAATGTATTAAAAATTTCTTAATTAGTGCTCAAATACATTATCACCAAAAACTAGCAGCATTTTTATCATAACCGTGTCAAAGATTTTTAAAACCTTTTTTTTTAATGTCATTTTAATTACTTACACTCTCAGAAGTTATGTGTTTTGAAAGAACAGTGGTAGTGTTGAATACAATGTTTTGTCTCACAGATCTCGAGGTGCTGTCCCTAGTTGCAGTGAGCGCTGATTTACTGACACATTTGCAACCCTAGAAACTCCTTCCTTTAATGAAGATCATGTTTTTTGTCAATTTTTAGTTGTCACAGCAAAATGAGTCTACAAATTTTTTTCTAGATTTATTCATGCAAAGTTAAACATTAATATTGTCTCTGTCCAAAGCCAGCTATTTTTCATCTGCAGCATTACTGTAAACTTGATCCACTAAAATTGATATAAAGACGAATTACAGCAGAGAGGATTGTCTCCTTCTCCCTCACCCCTTCCATCCAGATTACTCCCCCAATCCTTCACCAATAGGGAAGGCATCGATCATCAAGCATCGATTGGAACCGGGACTTACTTTCCACTTCTCCCGGAATCGTTCAAATTTTTAAATTTTAATTCCTGTTTTCGATCCCTGATATTCCGACCGGAAGACAAAGCTACCGAACACCAACAAAGAAGAATCAGCCGGAAGTGTTTGCCTTACTGCCCAGTGATTGGCTGTACTGGTGATTGACATGAATGACAGCCTATCATCACAGACTTTTTCAGGTCACATGGCTAGTCAAGCAGGGAGCACTTGTTATAAATCTCTAGGTGCCCTGGGATGAAAATTCCACATATAACAGTAGGGACACGTATTCTTTTTTGGCCCGAAAGGTAAGGAAAACAAACGGACCCAACAACACTGGGTTCACAAAATGGTGAAATGGCTGTCAAACCGCAAATGTAATTTTATATATGAAGGGGTTTGCAGACGGACATTCATAAGGGAAAATACATAACTTGAAATACTTTTGTGGCAAACTATTTTTGATATTAACGCTGGACCCTTCTGTGGAAAAGTCATACAGTTGAACATGGACTAGATGATAATGTGACATCATTACCACGAAACAGCTAGGAAGCTGTTAGCTGTGTTGCTAGCCATAGTGTTCTTTTTACCAATTGAGCTTTGGTGTTTAGGAGTACTGTAAAATGAATGATGTGGCTCGAATACAGAGAATCTAAGCTTTCTATCAAGGTGTAACTTGAAATATTTTTGTGGCAAACTATCTTTAATATTTTTTAACACTGGACCTTTCTGTGGAAAAGTAATACAGTAGATGGATAGCTATATAGAAAAATACAATAGACACACTTAAGGGCATTTGTGAGATGATAATATAATAATAGTAAAAGTGATAATAACATTATATGATTGTAGCAGCAAGGGTATTTGCTAATAATAATAATAATTATAACAATAATAACAATAGCAAAAGTAATAATAATAGTAATGATTATAATACTACTAATAATAATAGTAATAATAAAAATATATATACACATTACCACGAAACAAGTAGGAAATCCCGTTAGCTGTGTGCTAGCCATAGTGTTTCTTTTACTAACTGTGTTTTGGTGTTTAGGAGTACTGTAAAATAAATATTTGGGGTCTTGATTACAGAGAATCTAAGCTTTCTAACAAGGTATAACATACCTACATTGACAAAAGTGTTGGAGAAGTTTTAGTTTGTCGAACAAAATGTTGACCGGGTCACTGGTGACAAGGTGGGAATGATGAGGTTAAAACATGTAAAGTTTTTCTGACTCTTAGAAAAATCGGAATCGAGAATCGTTAGGAACCGAAATCGAAACACAGAACTGGAATCGGAACCAGAATCGTTCAAATTCAAATGCCCAACCTATTCACCAGCCAGATTACTGACTGGGAAATAAGAGGTGGGACTGATCTAAGACACTGAATTCAGTATGGACCTGTTCCAGTCCCATCCCTGAAATGTTCCAAAACAATCGGGTTTTAGGCCTGGTGTGGCTGACGGTCATCAGTCTGGCCGGCGGAGTTGTGTTTCTTCTCTAAATTACCTTCATTCAACAGAGTTTATGAAGCAACCAGCAGCACAGAGCGTAGCTGTGTGATGGCCAAGAAGAAAATAGAGGAGCGCATGCTGCTGCTTTGCCATCTCCGCAGAGAAAACACAAACGTCTACAGGAACAAATGAAGAAAGTCCTTTTTCTGCATAACATTATATTGAACTGAAAAGCTTTTTACTACCAGCAAACATGCACATGAAACATAATCGGAAAAACTGGAACAGGAATGGCAACATGACACATGTCCAGGGTGTGTTATCTTCAAACAGCTGGGATGTTGATGCTACGTAATACACATGTTATAGAGGGAGCAGTTGAAGCAGTTTTCATGTAGATCAGTGTATATCGAGTAGGACCATCTGATGCCTCTGGCATGTCTTCCCTCTGACACAGCGTTGACATCATCTGCTGCCTGCTGCCCTCCTCTGCCTTTTTGACCCTTAGATGAGTAGTGCTTAGATTCTGTTAAATTCAGACCTGCAAACTTGTCGCTTTTCGGTGACAATCGCTGTTTTCTTGGTCAATTGGGTCATTCACGTGAATCGCGTAGAACCTAGGACTGGGCTAAAAAAAAACGATTAGCTAAGATCGTGGCACTCATATTGGCAGCTAATGCGAACGCTCACCACCACGTTCGAAAAGAAGTGATGTCACCCGTAGTTTAAAATAAATCCGATATGCTCATTTAAAGTCAAATTTAATCTATAACAGGTTTACACTTTGTCCTTTATTAAACAATAAAGAGTCTGATGCTGTTTATCTGGTCTACATGACTGCATGTTATAGCTGCACCTGCTTTCTGTGTCCGCGGCAATGTGTCAGTCATAGATTCTGACAGAGTGCATCGGTAAACACATCAACCAGCTGGAAATCAGACAGAAATAGGAGTTTTCTAGATTATCCCAGCAGGTGGAGATGGAAGCATCTTGCTTCAGTGAGGAGCAGATGGAGAGTATTTCTCCTGCTCTGGTGTTACGCCGATAGCAACACGCTCGTCACGGGAAAGCACACAGCTGACCAAGCTGACTTTACCGTCATTGAAGGAATTTCTAAGTCTTATTACGAGTTTAAATGGATCCAGTATTCTTTGTAAGCTGTATTAACATCAACACGCTATCTGAGATCTGAACTTAAAGAATATTTAGAGCGACTTAAAACGGTTTAATCAGGACATTTAAAAGTTTAACCTTTTTTCTGTCCTGTATTTTTTATTTTTTTATTTCCCCATAACAGCATTTCTGGCTCTGAATCTTGGAAACACTGTATTGTCATGGTACTTCAGAAATTAAAAATGTAGATGTGTCTGATCAAATTATTACATTTTGATAGTCAAGTAAATGTACTCAGTGTTTTATATATTTAAAAAAGTTTTCTTTAAATGTTTTTAATATTCAAGAAAGATATGTGGTGTTACATAATTAAATGTAAATTATTCAAAATCGAATCAATTCAGGAAATTAGTGACAATACCCAGCCCTATGTTGAAATAAAATTGCATTTGTATTCCTAATATCAAATTTTTAATAATGCACCAGTTTCCCAATAGCAGCTATTGCTGCAGGTAGAGACACCTCTGTTGTCCTCTGTCTGCCCTGGATCTGTTCAGTAATTCTACCCCACAACATGTGTGCGAAAGCAATTGTGTCAACACTCTAGTAGGGGATTGGTCCTTACAGCCGTCTTTAACTACAAATACTTCATTAAATTGCGGCTGAATGTCAATGTAATTTGTACAATTACATTGACAATTAATATTTTGTAGAACTACAAAGTAATATATTTCAGATAATAGCTAACAAACTGTTAGCTACATGTAATAACATTCGGCAAATCAATATTGGATCAAAACAGATCGAATCTAATCAATTCTTGAAATTTGAATTGATACCCAGCTCTAGTAGAACCGGAGAGTTTTTTTTAGGGGGTAGGGGGTCTTGGGTGCCATGTTGGCCATAACAATTCTTCCAAGCTGAGGTGACGGTTTTGCCTCCACTGAACGTAGCGACATAGGCTCAGCATGGATCTATAACTGACATTTTTCTGGACCGATCGGAATATCGGCCCTTGCTTCAGAATCTTGACCTGACCTGACCGTATGGAAACTAATGGAAATTTAATTTGAGGTAAGTCAATCTTTTTAGAGCAAAAACAACAGATATTTGTTTGCTAGCGCTTATTTCATACAGTTACCCTATGCTTCGAGCAAAATGGTTATTGTTAGGAAATGATACAAGCGGATTTGAGTTCTGGCTACTAGGAATTCTGAGCTACCCTGAATATTAATTATGGAGGTTGTTGTGTGCGGTCGCTAGGGTTGCCAACTGTCTCGTATTAGGCGCATGTTTTCAGTGGCGCAGGATGGGCTGTCTGACATCAGACATCATGCGTCAGGAGAGCAACACTGGGGGAACGTAAGAACACAGAAGACTAGAGTTCAGTGTCCCAGTTCTTCATCCCCCAATCATCTCCTGAGACTGATCCGTTGTGGGACATCATGTTATGATTGATCCATGTCCAGATTTTAGGATGATGACTTTTTAAAGTCAAATGAATGATCATTTATTTAATAGACAGTAGTATCAGCCATTATAAATATAATATATATGCCCATTCAAAGAATAGACTAATGGATTTACAGTTAATAAATAAATGTTTATTTTTAAAAGATAATGTAACTCTTAATGGTTACATTAAGTTCTCAATATATTTAGTTTATATTTTCAAAATTCGTTGTTGCCCCACACAAACAGATCTCCTTTAGTTACTGGAGCTACTGCCGTGTGGTAGATTATCCAGTATCTCTTTAATTAAGTTAAGTGATTGTGCAATAACTAAGTTGTGTGCAAACAATATTTTGTTATATACTTTCCTCTTGTATGGTAGGGATGCATGTTATTACAGCTTTATTAATTAACAGCACTTCATATGCAATAATGTTGCACAATAATCAATGTGTTCATTGGTAATTAAGCATTTCAAGCTTTAAGTATAACTAATTGATTTTTTTTAATCACCTGTTTTACTAAAAACACTGGCACAAAATAAAACACACCACTGCTGTGGGGTCCCCATCCCGCAGGCGTCTGGCTGTAGTGGTCATGGCCCTCAGGAGCTGTGGGTGACGTCCCTTATTTTCACTTCTGAAAGTTGGCAACCATAGCGGTCACGTGCAGTCATTAATGGCAAGTGAACTGATGGATGCAGACATGGATATTTACTGTTGCTGTTAATTTTTAAGCCTATATTTTACCTCTGTGGAGGTTTAATGTCCCCGGTGGGATAATTAGGTGGTTCTTATCTTATAATCTCTAGTATGGTGTAGACCAGAACCTGCCAGAGTTCACAGTTGGAGGAGATCCTGTCGGCTGGTGGGCAGATGTCTTTCTAATGGGAAGGTACCCAGCGCTCACCACAACAGTACAGGCAGCATTGTCAGTGTTCCATGGGCCACAAGTAGTCATCTTTTAGTTATATGTAGAAACACTCTTAGCGCCATCCAAACCGTCAAACACACAATGCTGACCCAAAAGAAGACGGCAACAGAGATGTTTAACAGAGTAGGCATAAAGTATGGGCCAGAAGATCAAAAGATGTGCCAAAACATCCTGTCCGCTGGAAACAAGGACAAAGCCTTAAGAAAGCAAGAAATCTTAATGGAGATGGAAAGACGGAGGGTGTTCGACTGCCAGCCATCCACAAGCACTGCCGCAGCCAGAAGAACCAATGCAGAAGAAGAGGATCTGGCCAGAAGGAGCCATGCCGCCAAACAATGAAAGCAAGCTTGTGAATCCCTTGTCCAGGCTAAAAAAAAAAAAAAAATTTCAGTATAATGTAATGTCTGTCTGTGGTTCTTTTGTTGAAAGTGAGTCACCCCCAGCCACCCGTTTGCCACCGCTGGACACTGTCGCCTTTTTTTCTCTGAGTAGTTTGCAGGTCTGTAAATTGCTTACACTAACGCTCAGTCATATGCTACACATCACCGTCTGTCCATCTGACTTTTTCTCTTGATCACACCGTTGGCTATAACATTTCTCAGGTCTGGGTGTAGGATCTACCTGTCTGTGTATTCTGTGTTCATTCCTCCCTTACTCGATCTCATGGAAAAATTAACACTGTGTTTAAAAAGCCAATCAAAGGCAGAGAAGAGATGGGTCTTCTCTGACACATCTGCAGGTGAACTCCATGTTGTGTGTTGTTTTGAAATTGCGACCAGCGGTGTTTCAGGAGAGAGGAAAAAGCATGGAAACAAGGCATATGCAGCTAGCTAGTTTGTAAGCGTTAAGAGCTCAATGTGAGACGTCCATTTAAACCAGTGATTTGCCTCAGAAATTACGACAATGACGCCGAGACTCATTGTACAGCTGTTTCCTGATGAACATGAAGTTTTTTGTACCCGGTGCAGGAATAATTTAATGGTCGGGGAAAATGGTTTTGATGAGAGCAGGTCCTGGTTCAGAATAAAAAGCTTGTTGAAAGGGAAAAATCACAACAAAGTTAAATTTAGCAGAGTTTAATAATCCTAAATAGCATAAAAAGCATAAAATAGCATAAAAAGACACCAGGTCTTTTAGGTCTTCTTTTGCTGATGACTTGAATTCATCATTTCCAGCGTTTTAGAGGAGATTTCAAAACATCAAGATATCTATCGTATATCAGGATAAAGCAAAAAAAAAAACTATGGGGATATCAGTTATAGGCCATATCGCCCAGCCCTACATTCTAAACACCATCCGATACCACAGAAACGGAATCATAATTCTTTGTTTCCTGCCCAACACAACCACAAACAGACACATGAAGTTATGCAATCTTGCGTGACCATTGAGTTTTCAGGCGAAGAAGTAGTCGCTGTTTTGCTGACATTTAGCACTAGCGGTATGTTAGCAATTTTGTGTTATTACTCGTTAGAAAATCCCACTGGCAGCAACATGCCTAAAATGCAGGGGCTGAAGTTTCCAGAAGCGGCACAAATGCTGCCAAATTTAACACCAGCGACTTTATAAAGTATTTGGTTTGTCATCATGTGAAAGAGCACGTTTGTTGCCTTCACGGGAAAGCGTAACGAACTGCATCAGTAACAAATGCTGGAAAATGCTTGAGAGGAATTCATCAAAGAAAGTCAGAAAGCCACTGCAATAACGACAACATTTTAGAATTCATTGTCCTGGATTAGCAGGCCCTGTCCTTTGTGGAATACATTCACTCCAAGTCCAAAGATAGTTGTCAATAGAAATTCTTTGATTCAAGTATATTTACTCAATATTTAAAAAGGGTCTGTGGCAATCATGGCTTTCATGTGTAAATATACTATATATTATATAAATAAATATTAAAGGGGACACTTTTCTAAGTGCTTAGAAGTGTCTCTTGTGGTGTTCTAAGTCACTAACAGTCCAAAAACTCCCATGAAACGAACAACCTAGGGGTGTAGGGTGTATCCAATTTTGAAATTCAGTCTTTAGAAAGGAAGACGTAAATTTTCCTCAGTCTTTACGTCCAACCTAGAGAATAAACTCCCCCAGCTGGTCTTTAACCCCGCTCATGTTTATGGCTGATTTACTCAGCCCCGCCCGTCTTCAGCCAGAGAAAGCAGAAGGAACCATAAAGACTGAAATGTTCTGTGTAACCTAAGAGGCCGATGGAAACACATTTTATCCCCCCAAAAAAATAATTTAAAAAAGTCAACGTTGTGCGGTTCTCTTTTTAAACAAATTAAAAAGCTGCATTCGCTTTTGGTGACACATCGAACTGAAAACATACTGTCTGATAAACTAACAGAAAATGGAGCAGCACAGAAAAAGAATAAAAAGATAATTAGCAACAAGCAAAAATGGAAAATAACTAAATAAATGTTTCTGTTTTAGCAACCATAAATGTGACATATAAACTAGAATGTTGCTAAAAAGGAGCTGCCTTTCATGAAATTTTATTTTTTATTTTTTTTTTACTTGTCCTGTCCAGCATGGTGGCAGCAGAATGATGGTCTGGTTGCTGTGTTGTGCCGAACAAATTTGCTTTGCCGAGAGGAGCTTTATGGGTATAAGGCTTGATAATCTAATTAATTTATTTTAATCTTACTAAAATAGATACTTTTCTTCCTATCGACCTCTTTTCGTGACAGTATCCTCCATCTCGCCTTGCTGCAACATCTTTTGCAATGCACATGCTCTGTGTTTGAAAAAAGTGGGGCCTAGTGAAGGAGCGTGTCTGGGTTTGTGATTGGTTAAGGAAGTAATGACCGTAGTATTAAGCCACATGACAGGCTATAATGAAAAAGAAAGGGAAAAAGTTTTTCTATTGAACTTTTTAATGACCCTTTTCTTTTCTATCACATCACACGCCTATTGATCGAAATATATTGTTAATGAATTATCGTCCCGCCCTAAAACAAGGTGCTTAGACACACCAGTGCAACCAGTGCAGAAAGTTGGTCTGAAGAACTGGAGGATCTGCCTTCTGATGCAGGTTCAACATAGATGAGTAATCCACATCAGTTGCAGACGTCCGTTTATCTGCCTGCAGAGGAATGTAAACTTCTGGAAGGATCTTTCATTCCCAGTTGAAATTAACTGGAATCTCTTCTTCATCTGATGGTTTTACAGTGCAATATTTTACCCCAGCTGTGTGGATTGATTGCGTGACGACAGATTGAATAAATGAAATGATGGAGGGATTCAGAGTGGAGAGGAAGAATGGGAGGGTACAGAGTAAATCGGTGGCTGTAATCCCACTCATAACAGAAGCAGCTGGACCCGCATGTCAGAATCCAGGTTTTACTGCTGGAAATGATCCATCAGGCTGCAGGGATGGATGTCACACAGATGGATGTATAAGGATGTAATTAACCCCTTAAGCCTGCCCAACCCACTAGTGCAGGGTTCTCCAATTCGGTCCTTCGAGGGCTGCAATCCAGCAGGTTTTCCATGTATCCCTGCTTCAACACATCTGCATCAAATTAAATGTATCTAACAGCCAATCAAGTTCTGCACAATGACTCATTAATTAGAGTCAAGTGTGTTGAAGCAGGGATACATGAAAAACCTGCTGGATTGCGGCCCTCGTAGGACCGAACTGGAGAACCCTGCGCTAGTGGGTCCAGTAGCTGCAAGCACAAGTTCATATGTGTAAAAAAGTTACTTTAGTGATGTAAAGATATTTTATTTATAATGTGTCTCAAAGAAGAATCCCTAATGCTTTTAGTCTATCCACACTAGTTCTTCAACCAATATTCACTGCATATTAGTCCATAATAGTAAAACTACGTCATGCACTCATATTTTATCAGCTTTCTTTCACGGCCATCTTGCTGACTTCTTGTGGGTCTTGGGAATGTAAATAAAGTTAGATTGAATTCTGTATCTCACAAGCTTTCCAACAATATCTTACACTTGAATGAGACTTCATCCGTCACGTAGATATCCTTCAGCGTAAACACAGGACCATCCCTATTGTAGAAGATCTGTTACACACGGTGGCGCAGCGCACATAGCTAATATAGAACCGCCGCAATTTCTTTAATCGATTTAGAGACTTTACTCGTTTACAACGAAGGCTAAAAGTGATCAGCATGTCCAAGAGACCCCCAAAAATAAATACAACCTCTTAGAAGGTCTCAAGTAAACACAGAGATGTAGTTATATCCAGATCTGATGCTAGCAGCGATGCTAACCGCTAACACGGATTTCATAATAAACTGTGCACAGTGGCTAAATGCCAGGGCCAGTTTGTGAATTGTATGTACACAGTATTTTGTAGCCAGATTCCCTTCCAAGAAGTAAAATACCTATGTGGCACACTTTGGCACAGTTTGGGTATAAAAGTGGCCAAAAACAGAACCCGCCTGGTACAATCCACACTAAACCCTTCATAAAATTAATTATCTTTGACAAGTTAGAAGAGAAAAGCACAGTCAGTCATTATCTGTACCGCTTATTCCTATTATGGGTAGGCTGGAGCCTATCCCAGCAGTGTTCCAGGTGAAAGGCAGGGTACACCCTGGACAGGTCACCAGTCCATCGCAGGGCCAACATATATAGGGACAAACAACCGTTCACACACACACTCATTCCTAGGGAGAATTTAGAGTCACCAATTAACCTAACATGCATGTCTTTGGACATGTCTTCTAACTTTGTACAGTTGTAATCAAGGTGTTGCTGAATGCATGCATAGACATCTTAATGCATAGAATAATTTCTATCATGTTTTCCACCGTGTAAATAAAAAAAACAATAAGGCGAGGATAAAAATAAAATTTTTTCCTTTGGTTTATCACAATTTGCTCAGACGTATGAACATTTACAATTTTTTTGACACTGATTATATTCTGTGAGATCTTCGCTATACAATGAGACCAAGATTATGCATATTGACCTAATAATTAGAGAGTTATTGTTGATTTAATTTGGGTAGGTATGTTCAGGCGAACAAAACCTACAAAAACCCCTACGGTTTAACAGGTTAAGAGGAATCTGCGGGAATGAACAAACTGCCTATTTGTAGTAGAATTCCCCATGTCATCCTCTTATGTTTGTTAAATATGTGTCCTCATTGAGACCTGTTGGCATTAGAGAAACTTTAACTTTCTTTTCCAGAATTCTGTAATTGACCAAAGAACAGAGAAAATACCTGGAAACATTTTGCAAATATATGTATTTTGAACCTTAATCATTTACAATTGGCCCCTGTGACATTACATTCCTACATTAAACATATATTTTTGAACAGTTTGAACTTCAGCAAGTCACCTTGGCTAAGTCTATATCCCATATCCAATCCAGCTTTATTTATAAAGCAGTTTTAAGCAACCAGACTGTACAAAATTATAGTAATCGAATCGGGTTGAAACAAATGCGTGGATTACAGTCTCTATGTTCTGCCTTGATAGAAAAGGTTTGATTTTAGTCAGCTGCCATATCTGGGGAAAAAAGAACAAAAAATATGGGGGCGGCGTGCCTCGGCAAGGTAGAGCGGTCGTCTTGTAACCCGAGGGTTACCGGTTCGATCCTCAGCCAAGTCGAGTTCATGTCGAGGTGTCCTTGGGCAAGACACCGAACCCCGAATTGCTCCTAATGGGTCATGGTGAGCGCCTTGCATGGTAGCTTCCGCCATCAGTGTGTGAATGGGTGGATGTGATGTACACTGTAAAGCGCTTTGGATAAAAGCGCTATATAAGTACGGGCCATTTACCATTTACCATTTATTTGACAGCTGGCTTAATTTGCTTGTCAAAGTTAAAATCACCTTTCACTATGACCCCCATGTTTGTAATAGTTGGCTTAATATATTGTACCAAGGAAGCTTAATTCATATTTGGGGTTACAATGGAGCTGCCAAAAACCATAATCTCTCTCTTATCATTAAATTTTACAAAGTTATGGACATCCAAGCATGACATCATCAAGACAGTGAGGTAACATTTACACTGTATTTGAGTCATTCTGTCTTAATAGAAGATATATTTGGCAGGCATCGTCATAACAGCAGAAACGCTGTGCTTCCTAAAATAGATCCAAGTGGGAGCATATACAAAGTAAACAGTAGGGGGCCTAAACTTAGCCCTGAGGGACACCCCAGTGGAGACAAGCAGAGGAAGAAGCATTGTCCCCCAAGCCAACTCTGAAGGTTTGCTGCATTAAATACAGTGGGGCCAAAAAAGTATTTAGTCAGCCACCAATTGTGCAAGTTCTCCCACTTAAAAAGATGAGAGAGACCTGCAATTTTCATCATAGGTTAACCTCAACCATGAGAGACAAAATGAGAAAAACAAAAAACAGAAAATCACATTGTCTGATTTTTTATTTTTTATTTTTTTTAACCTGTCTTGTCCAGCATCATAGCAAGCAAAATGGTAGTCTGGTTGCTGTATTGTGCCAAACAAATTT
>JBAMHW010000020.1:26438657-26451291 GCA_037177495.1 Rhadinocentrus ornatus | reverse complement strand
AAATAGAGAGCTTTGCCTTTTGGCTCAGCTCCTTCTTCACCACGACAGACTGATGCAGCGTCCACATTACTGCAGACACCGATCCGCCTGTCGGTCTCCCGCTCCATCCTTCCCTCACAAGTGAGCAAGACCCCGAGATACGTGAACTCCTCCACTTGAGGCAGGACCCCACATCATCCGCAAAGAGCAGAGACTCAATCCTGAGGCCACCAAACTGGATCCCCTCAACACCTCGGCTGCGCCTAGAAATGGTCACGAGCTGTGGGTAGTGACCGAAAGAACGAGATCGCGAATACAAGCGGGCGAAATGAGTTTTCTCCACAGGGTGGCCGGGCTCTCCCTTAGAGATAGGGTGAGAAGCTCGGTGATCTGGGAGGGGGTCAGAGTAGAGTCACTGCTCCTCCGCATCGAGAGAAGCCAGATAAGGTGGCTCGGGCATCTGTTCAGGATGCCTCCTGGACGCCACCCTGGTGAGTGTGTTCCGAGCACGTCCCACCGGAAAGACCCAGGACACGCTAGATGGACTACATCTCTTGGCTGGCCTGGGAACGCCTCGGGATCCCTCCGGATGAGCTGGTGAATGTGGCCGGGGAGAGGGAAGTCTGGGTTTCCCTGCTTATGCAGCTGCCCCCGCGACCAGACTCCGGATCAGCGGCAGATAATGGATGGATGGATGGATGGAAAACTGAAGGGTTTTTATTTGGTCCCAACTGCTCCACCAGTGCCCCTTGTGCTGATATCTCAGCTCTTACTCCACACTTGTCACCAACTTAGGTGTAAAAGTAGATGATGCCCTCATGTTTGATAATCATGTTAATGTGGTGGTAAAATCATCCTTTTTTAATCTTAGACATCTTTCAAAGGTTATACCCTTTTTTTTCAAGGCATAATATGGAATCAGTAATCTAATGCTTTTATAACCTCCTGGCTGGATTATTGAAACTCTCTTTTAATTGGAATTAGTCAGGGAACTCTATCATGCCTTCAGTTGGTGCAAAATGCCGCAGCACGATTTTTAACAGGTACAAGGAAACGAGAGCACTTGGCTTCATTGAATTGGCTTCCTATTCATTTGAGGATCAATTTTAAGATTCTGTTATTTTTTTTGAGGTCTCTAAATGGTCTTGCGCCAGCATATTTGTCGGACTTGCTGCGCCCTAATGCCCATTCTCGTTCCCTCTGGTCAGCTGATTAAAGGTTGCTGGAGATTCCAAAATCACAAAAGAAAATGAGAGGTGATCGAGCTTTTTCTGTTGTGGCACCAAAGCTCTGGAATGAGCTTCCTTTACATATAAGACAAGCTCCCTCAGTGTGTAAATCTTCTTTGAAAACATACTTTTATTTTTTGGCTTTTAATCCAACGAGAGTTTGACATGGATTTTATTGTTTTCTGATTGTACTGTTTCCTCTTTGTCTTTATGTTAATTATTTCTGTCCTGTGTTTTACTTGTTGTGCAGCACTTTGGTCAACCGTGTGTTGTATTTTTTAAGTGCTAAATAAATAAATGTGGTATGGTATGGTATTGTAAGTATCCTGGGGTCTTGTTCACGAGTGAGGGAAGAATGGAACAGGAGATTGACAGGCGGATTGCTGAGGTGTCTGCAGTGATGCAGACTCTGCATCGGTCTGATGTGGTAAAGAAAGAGCTGAGCCAAAAGGCAAAGCTCTCAGTTTACCGAAATTGAATGGTTTTTCTCCGTAGGGTGGCTAGTGATAGGGTGAAATGCTCGGTGATCCAGGAGGGGCTCAAAGTAGAGCTGCTGCTCGTCCGCATTGAGAGGAGCCAGATGAGATGGCCTGGGCATCTGGTCAGGATGCAACCTGGGCACCTCCCTGGTGAGGTGTTCTGTGCATCTCTCACCAGGAGGGTCTACATCTCGGCTGGCCCGGGAACACCTCGGGTTCCCCTCGGACAAGCTGGCAAATGTGGCCAGGGAGAGAACAGTCTGGGCTTTCCTGGTAGCTGCCCCTGCGACCCGACCCCGGATAAGCGGTAGAAAATAGAATGGATGGTATTTTTTATTGTAAAGTTGTATGTAGATCCAGGTTTTTTTCCACAATTTTAAGACCGAGTATGTTTCAGATTGGTGAATCCTGTCTATCGTTACATCTGAGAGAATCTGCCTCTCTAAGATGCTCCTTTTATACATGTCATGTTACTGACCTGTTGCCATTGAACCTAAATAGTTGTCAAATGCTCCTCCAGTTGTTGATTCATACCTATGAGAATGTTTTTTGTTTGCTGCATACTCGTGTGCACATCACATAATTTATCAGCCAGAAGTCTCCTTCTGACACTTTTTATGTGCTGACCTCAGCCTGACCATGACTCCTCTGTGTGGTCCAGACACCCCCATCCTGCTACCATACTAAGATGTCCTTCCAAAAGCCTGTTAGGCCGGGGTTAATTGTTCCTCTGGATGCCTCGGCCAGCCACGAGTGCTTAGACAGATAGTAATGTGGTTGCTTGTTTTTGTCTTTGTGTGTGAATGCATGTGCAGATGCTGTTACTGCATTGGAGAATGGAGAGCAGGAAACTCATGGGGTACAAAAGTCCGGTAAGATTTATCCCACAATTCCCTCTGCTGCTAGACAGTTTGCTGAAGCTGCCTGGTCATCTTCATCAACCTGCTGTACCCTTTAAGTCTTTTATTGTTTACTTCCTTTATATCTTCTACTTCCATTTGGTTCTGCATGTTTATGTGTGTTGGTGCGTGTACACTTGCTTCCTTCTTTGTCTTTAGAGCTTTCTCGCAAGGATGTAAGCTGCTTTTTCTGCTCTGCAGCATCATGTTAAGCTTTTGCAATCCAACATGTTCAGCTGAAAGAGAACATGGTGTAGACCTTATGGCAATGTGAACTAATTTTGCCGGTTTTAACCTAACCTCTGCAGACTCTCCATTCATATATACTGATGTTTTTTCTATGCAAGCTCTAAAAGTGACATAACCTAGACCAATGAGAACCAGCACAGACTCATCTACAGGTTTAGCCCATGTGGAAATACCGTAGCTGCAGTTCTTTTGGACATTGACTTCCTACAGCTGCAGTCAACAGGATTCAATCCCCACTGCAAATTAGCAATGGAAAAATGTACACACATCCAGGGTTTAAAATACCATATGCATGTACACATTTGTGCACATGAAATTGGAGCAGTGCACCTGTACAAGTATGGAAAAAGCCGATAACTTGCTGTGTAGTCAGTCTAGCAACGTTGTTTTGTAGATTTAGAAAGTTTTCAGACCCCTCTAGCAACTCTTTTCTTTTAAAAGAAAAAAGCAGAAATCTAGTGACTTTTTCTAGTGTTTTTGGAAAATTTGGTAGACTGACGTGAAAACACATCATTTTTCCTCGTCTCAATGTGCAGCTGTGCTGCAGTATGGAAGGTGTCCTAACATCCCTCCCAGCTGCAGTCAGAGTTGCAGATGTTCACCTGTGCTCCCCACCCATACCTAAAATTAATCACGTGAAGCTGCCGCTGACTGATCCATCCTGGCTTACAGTCAGACATAAATGTCTCTTAATATAGACTGTAGACTAGGGCCGACCTGTGCCCTAAGAAGAAACACTTATAGGGCCCCTAAGAAGAATTTGATTTGGGTGGGATCCCCGACCACAGCAGCACCGCTGGTACTCGGGTATTACTGGTGTTTGATAATTTCATACACTGCAAATGTAACACACCCAGATTTTATAAGATTAGATTTAAGCAGGAGGTACAGTATTTTGCTTCACAGAAATTCTGAATGGAGTTATTTAGCTGCATTCAGTGCTTATTATTTTGGCATCAAGCTTTTTATTCTCATCATAGTAGCAGCCACCAGCAGTGATGCCCTTTACTCATATTAATGTGCTGCTCTTCTTCTGCCTAAATGAGAAAACAGGAATAATACCATAATAAAAGAGAATAATGAAATCATGTCACATTTTTTGGGGGACACCTTCACATTCATCAGACAGTAGTGTCACATTCTGCAACAAAACATCCATCAAAGGTATTTCTCCTGGACTGTAAAGGTTTTGTCTTGTATGGGAAGATTCCAATTTATCACTCTCAAACTTTTTAGCTTTATGATTTAAAATGTATTCATTTTAGGCAACATTTTATCACAGTTATCAGAGTAGCTTCAGTTCATTCCTTCTTATAGGTTTTTCTTCCTGTATGATTTTGATATTTTAGATAATAACTAAAGCAAAATTAACTAAACTGTCATCACCCACTTTATTAGCTCTACCTGTTACATTACTTGTTAACTCAAATTTCTAATCAGCCAATCACACGGCAGAAACATGTCACGTAGATATGGTGAAGACAACTTGCTAAAGTTCAAACTGAGCATTGGGTGCCACTCCTGTCAGCTAAGAGCAGGAAACTGAGGCTACAATTCACACAGATGCACCAAAACTGCACAATAAAAGATGGAGAAACGTTGCTGGTCTCATGAGTCTCCATTTCAGTTCCATATTCAGATGCTAGGCTTAGAATTTGATGGAAACATCACGAAAGCATGGACACACCCTGCCTAAATCCATCCTGCTCATCTCTAACTGCTTTCTAGAACATGACAATGAGTTCACTAGACTCCAATGGCCTCCACAGTCACCAGGGACCTCATTTATTAACTTAGAACCGTGGTTTAAACTAGTCAATGCCGATTCAAATATTTGGCAGAAAAAGATTTCTGATAACTGATTCATTTAAAAAATATGTATGAATAAAATGGCTTCTATTTTATTTTATTTTTTATTTGCATTGTATTTTTTTCTTTCTATGGAGCATAGCTACTCCATTATTTTTTTTACCATAAAGTCATGTCTCATGAACCAAAATAAAAACCAGAGACGCTTTTTTTCAAAGGTCAAAACATTTTAAACATATAAAGGTCACAAATAGTCTGGAACTATGTTACTCCACACCAACACAGTGAGCTGCTGTTACAGCCTGAGTCACATTCTAGTATTTTCTGGCGATGTAAAACTAAACTAAAACAGTTGCTGAAAAAGAAGTAACATTCATCATTTTAACTTTCCCTCCTCTCTACTTCACATTGCTGTCCTTAAATGCAGCTGATGGAGTGATGAACGCTTGTTCTGGACTCTCAGATATTTTGTACACTTATGTTTTTTCTGCAGTGGCTTTTAAGCTGTTAGCTAACACTTTGCTAGGTTGGGATAACCACAGGCATGATTGCTAACATAAACAAACAGGGAGTAACCTAAACTAGATTAGCACAACTTTAGCAATGACACATGGCAAACAGAGTTACACTAAAACTGGAGACATGTTGAGTCATATATAAATTCACAGCATCATTATAAACGTACCTCTTAACTCTGTCTACCCCTGTAATGCTGCCTGGCTGTGATTTGAATGGAGTTTGAGCTCCATCTAGTGGACAAACGGCACAATGACATCACTCAGCACGACACTTGACATTAACCTTTTTATGAGAAATAAAGAATATATCGCCATTTAATCGGCAAAACTCCAGCTGATTATGATTGTTTTGAAAATGGCTGGAGGTTTAGAAGTGATGCAATGCTAATGAAACACACAAGAGGTGGATTTCCTTTTATTTATTTGTTCTTACACACTGTTTTTTTTACATGTGTTCCTAATTTCTGTCCAGACCGTCTTTATTTTCCGTCTGTATTCTCCACCTCGTTAATAGCGGTAATTGTGTCCCTCTGAACCCACCCAGCAACTAGAAAGAAATATTATTTAACACTAAATAAACTGCTACCAATCTCAGATGTATCTGTACATATTTATTTTTCAATTTAAAGCAAATGACTAAATTACTGGCATCAGTACTGTCATTTAGCAGACGCTTTTCTCCAAAGCGATTCACCCCTGAGGGAGGCAAACTTTGGTCTTCAGCATGACAGACGAATTCTCTACCGACTGAGATAATCAGCTGCATGTTCTGATGCCTCTGGTGTCGCATTGCAGTGTTGGAAGGGAGCAGGGTCCTTCTGCTGCCACTATTCTGTCATTCTGACACAAGTAATGCCCACGCCGTGCACACCAATTACACATTTTTACATTTGTCAACGTGGTCCATCAGGATCTCTGTCTAACACCCCGAAGAATTCCACTTCTTTCCTCTTTTTCGCTCCCAAGTAATCATGCAAATGATGTGATGAATATGTATCATAGGCGTTCACCATGTGGGTGTGGGAAGGCGTTCCCTCACGTGCGTCCGCTTTAGAGTTTATTCTGAGCTTTAGAGTTGATTCTGATTTATAAACGGAAACAGGTATAGGACGTGCGTGCACACTCTTTTATAAATCTGAAAGTTGAAGTGCACAGAATTTCCTTTTTGCGGCGCAGACGCCTGTATTTTGCTTTGCGATGCACAGTTTGATAATAAGGCCCCAGATCTCAGTCCAGTAGAGCAGCTTTGGTATGTGGTGGAACGGGAGATTCTCATCACGGATGCAGCCAACCAATCAGCAGCAACTGTGTGATGCTGTCATGTCAATATGGAGCAAAAACTCTGAGAAGGTTTCCACCGCCTTGTTCAATCTATCACACAAAGAATTAAGGCAGTTCTTAAGAAAATAAGGGGTACAGACAGTTACTTGCAGGGTGGTCCTAATAAAGTGGACCCTGAGCACTTGTACATAGGGCTGCGTATTGTCACTACTTTACTGAATCGACTCCATTCAATTCACAACAGACTATTGGATTTTATTTAAATTGTTTTAAATTTCAATTAATTTACACCACCTATTTTTCTTGAATATTCTGAGAGTCACTGAGTCCATTTATATCACAATCAATGTTAAGTATCTGGGAGTAATCAGATTACTGTAATAATCTGATCTGACACATCTACAGGCTTTGCTAAAATACCAGAGCCATACAGGGTTTCCCCAGATTAACAGACAGAAAGACGGTAATAGGAAAAAACACTCCGGACAGAAAAAGTTCAAGTTTTTAAATGTCCTGATGAAACCGTCTCATTCAATAGAGTCGCTCTAAATATTCTTAAAGGTCAGATCTCAGAAAATGTGTTGATGTGGACCGTGGTGTAACACCACAGCAGGAGAAATACTCCATTTAGGCCCCTAGAATTTAGAAAGCTCTCATATTTTTGTCGATTTTCAGCTGGTTGACGTGTTTTCTGACAGAAATGGGATCACCTCTGGGATCATACATGTGGTATGTGTCTGTGGACACAGAGAGCGGCTATGTCATGCCGTCATGTAAATCAGACAAATAGCATCAGAATGTTACTGTTTGGTAAGAGGATGCGGTGGAAACCTGTTCTAGAGGTAATGTGGCTTTACGTACGTAGTGACATCACTTTCTATTGTTGAACGTGGCATCACCCGCTGTGTTAGCGTTAGCTGCTAATGTGAGTAATACACAGCTTAATAGTTTACAGGTAAATGTAATCCACACTGGTGAATGATCTAATATTAGACATTATCTCTGCAAGAAAAGCTGATTTTGGATGGAGGCGACACAGGAAACCAGTTGTCTAAATATGCTGCAGGGCTCCAGACTGCTACCAAATGGTCGCATTTTGCAACTTAAATGTGAGACAGCGCGAGTGAATTTTTCATTTACTCGTGCAATGGGCGACCAATACATATGCCGCTCTTTTTCTTGGAGTAGTTCGTCCCGAGCATCAAAGGCGGTGCAAAGGCCTATTGAATTGCAAGCGTTTATTCTTATTCTTATTTTTATTTTACACAATGAATTGCATTTTTGGGGGCCTGAACATGCTCAAAAACTCACCAAATATTGCCTACCCCCCATTGGAATGCAAAAAATGTAATAATTTGGGGTGCTCAGGACTGTTCGGCCAAAATTGAACGAGAGCGCCACCTATTTGTGAAGCCCCTCCACTGCGTGTCATCAATTTTTATGAAAAGTGTAACACATGTTCTAAATGCTCGGGCGAACAACAAAGACTGACGTGAATGAACGTAGTTTACTCTTCCCAATGAGAAGCGGGTACTGCGCAGACCCCGCACCCGTCCAAGTACGAGGCTTCTCGGAGCAGCACGCAGCTCCCAGCTGTATTCAGAGCAGACAACTTCACCTCTTTTTCAGATGACCAGACTGAAAATTTAACGTACAAAGCTGCTGCTGTATGATCCTGCAATGGCTTACCATCAGAGTAATGTCTACTAATGAAGAGTGTGGACAAAAATATTTAAAAAGTTAAAAATGTTGTGACATGTTCCAGACTCCGAATTAAAAAACAAAATACACTTAAAAAAAACTGAAGTAAAAATAAAGAAATTTTGACAGAATTATTTTATTTTATTTTTTTTTTTTTTGCTGTCCTAAACATTTTTAGGTTGTCTTTTTTTGTTCAATTTTCGCCTTTCCCACAACATCCCTTTTTATAGCAGCAATTCATTACATATATGTACTAGGCTGATTAATTATCAGCTTCAAGCGACTTTTAGGACAGCCAATAGCTACTTTTCCTACTGAGGAGTTGGCAACAGTGGAGTATTAGTCCCTGAAGCTGTTTATTGCCAGGAACTACATAGACAAGTCATACCATGCCCTATGAGGGATGATGGTGACAAAGTTGCCGTTCAGCTTCGACTACAAAGTGAATATCAAATTAAATCATCAAATCTGATTTGAATTGTTTTGACAACTTCTAAGTCTACTTGTTTTGTATTAGTGAGGCCAGTAAGATGTTTTCATTTTTTATTTGTTATGTCAGCTGCTGCACAAAAAAATGTGAATTGTAAACATTGTCATTTCTGAATTTATTGTTCAATACAGTGAAAATGAGAGGAAATGTGAATATTTGCTTTGCAAGGCGATTTCATTGTGCGCCCCTAAATTTCTGATTGTGCTCCTAAAAATGTAAGTTAGGGGCCACTGTGCTCCTCGTGAAAAAAGTTAGTCTGGAGCCCTGTGCTAAGATCTCGCCGAGTCTCTAAGTTACATGAGAGTAAGGTCATGTCATTGGAAAAGGGGACATATTAAAAAATCTATTTCCAAGTTTTATGAATCGATATTAGATTTAGTAAATTTGAATCGGTTAAAATTGATAAATTGATTTTTTTAAACCCAGCCCTACATGTACATATGAAATGTTAGGGTGTGGAAGAGGTAAGTACCTAAAAATGTAAAATAAACCAATGAAGTAAAATAACATCATTGAACTTATTCCTGGATGGTTAGCCTGTTGGCAGTTAGCATATCAAGTGTGACTTTTTGTGTCACCTTGTCATTCGTAGTGCGGTTGGGGTGCTAATCGGAACTGAGATGCTGCATGGGATTGGTCCATCTGTGGACAATGCTGACAGTAGGGGGAGATCAGTCATTTGCTGTTGGCGTGTTCATCGCTGTCATCGCTCGACTGTCTGCTTGTCAGCATGACGTGATTATCTTGTATTACCATGGTTACCCTGGACCGTACTGTTTGTGTGCATGTGAGGAAGAGCAGCGTGTTAAAAATGACGCTCTGTTAAGGTTCGGGGTTATCTCTTTCACTGGTTGGTAAACTGCATCAGATCAGCATGAAAAGAAGAGCAGGGTGAAAAGTCTTTTTTTTTATTTATTTATTGGTTTGCTTCAGTAGACAGAGCACCCCTTTCCTTGGTGCAGGGGGGTCCATTCATCATTGCTATGATGATCCTCTGTCCTCTCCAGTGGTCCCTGGAGAGGACACAGGAGGTTAAAACAACAACTGGGTCAGGGAATTGAGAGCATAAACCGAATCTTAACAGTGTGTATGTGTGTGTGTGTGTTAAGATGCTGCATGCCCACTCTGCTGCATGATGCTTGTGCATGGCTGGTATAGAGATTAAATGTTCTGTTGTTGACATGTTTGACATTTATTAGATGACTTGGATTTATTTTTGAGACAGCTACTAACCTGCTATCTTCCTTTTCCTCCCTTCCTAATTTCTTCATACCATCCTTTTTCTTTACTCTTTGAATCTGTTTTGCTCATATTTATTGATTTCTTGTCTTTTTCTTGTTTATTCTTTATTGTTGTTACCGCTTCCGTTATGATTCCATCACACCACACGTCCTCCCTACATTATTTCTCTCCTCCTTCCCCAACTCAATGCTTCAGAGGACTAGAACCCGCCTCCATCGCCCTGATGGCTGTCGATTGACAGAAGCACAGCTGATTAGCAGTGCTTCTGCCTCTTTGCATCTCCTCCCTGTGCAACACACACACAATAAATACACACCTTAGCTGTTGTATTAATGACTCCGTCATCTGGAACTGAGTACAAAGATTTTACTGTTTTCACTCCATCAAATCAGCTATATTTGTCCCAAAGTAAAAGACTCAGTTCAGTTTTACACCACTAAAAAGCCTGATGGGGCATAAAGAAACGATGACATATAAAAATCTACACATCTGCAGATTTTCCCCTCCCAGCCTTCCTCTTACACTGCAGCTGACAGTAAGTTCATGAGTTCATGTCCTGAAGTGGCGAAGCACAGATACCATCCAGCAGTCATGCTATTTGATACCTTTCAAGCCAGTTTGCAGCACTGCGAGGCTCACCTGTCATCACCTCTCCATAAGCTCCCAGACATGGTTATGTATTTACTCACCACAGGATCTGTTTTTCCCAGCAGCCCTCTCACCAAAGTTTTCCATCCTGGACTTCGTTAATCAGGACATTCTGAGACCAGATGCTGCGATCTCAGACATTGTAGTTCAAGTCAAAATCAGTTTTTTTTTGTTTTTTTTTGTAAATAGTTTTTGTGTGACCCACTGAAATCTGGGTGGTGGTTGTGTTTGTTGTGTATGTTGTTGTAAAACCGTGAAGTTGATAGCTAAGATGATGTGATCCGTTTAGCCACAAGCTAGTGCTGAAAACACCAGAGAGGATTTTAGTTCGTCCAAAAGGATTAAAATATTTTCCCTTTTTAAAAAAAGAAAGAAAAAAATTCTCTTTGGTATTCATTAAGATGGTAGCATCTTCCTCAAAGCACAAACCTTCAAAGAAACAATGATGGATGGTGGAGTCCAGTCAGCTTGTGCAGCACGTCAACACCAACAGCTTTAAAACCTGACAGGTCAGCTTATAAAGCTGCAAAAAACTAATTATAAAGAATAAAGAAACCATGTAGAAAAGTGTGAATTGGACATGAGCGCACATCAATCTGTACATCTCAGAACTCACACGACTTCTGTCTGATGTCCTTCTGTCTGATATTCCACAGAATGCGGAAGCGCTGCAGAGCGGCTATTTTTCCACGTTGCAGCTGACCGCGGCAACTTTAGTCAATGCAAGCACTTCCACTAGGTGTGCCACGCAGCGTTTCTCAAATGCACCTGAAGCACTGTGGCGTTCCACTTTAGTCTATAGCAGATCAGAACTTTCAGGCACGAAGTCAGTCGATGAACAGCAAAGTGGATCCAGTCGATTTTAAAAAACAAAACACTATGTGCAGACCCGTGTTGTTTGTGTCAATGATGACGATGACAAATTTATTGCGTTGACGAACCTTTTTTTCATGACGATAACGAGAGAATGACAAGCCAAACATGGCTCTCTGATGACTAAAACATGATGAGACATTTGTAAGATGTCGTTGATGAGACTAGACGAAAATGTTCAAGGGCTGATTGTCCGACATTAAAACGACTTTTCGGCCTTCTGTGAGTGTAATCTGTTAGTCAGCGATGCTGCTGCACCTTGACCACACCCACAACCTGACAAAGCAGTCTATTCATTCATTGATGAATCATGGTGGCAGCATCGACTAAGGGGTTTGGTCGTCTGAAGTGAGGAAACGATATATGGACATATTTTAACTATAATCCATCATAATTCCACTTGCAGACTAGGTCAAGTTGAGCATATGTGTTCCTTCCATTGCTCATATTTTGGGAATATGTATGTTCAGGGTGGAGTATTAAACTTCAGAAAATTCTCAGAAATAAAGCCACAGTTACCAAAGTAAGGATGTTGTTGTTCTTTGCTTTTTTAGAGTAATTGATTCCACAGTTAGCACTTTATCTGTGAGATGCATAACCCTAAGTAGATCAGAAAGTATTTGCTGTTGGTTGGGAAACCTTCTAAGTCTTAAACCATTTATTTTAATTTTGTAATTATTGATGAAAATAACCAAACAACGAGCTCACAATGTGTTGCTATATGTTGAACTTATAGATCTGCTATTTTTTGTGACATTTTTGTATGATGAAATAGGGCATCAATTCATAAAAAAAAGTTGAAATATAGAAATAAAACCTTTCTGCCCAACAGCATTTAAGTATAGCACATGTAGAAGAAAAAGAAAACCTCTAAAAAGCATTACTTTCCAACATTAATAATACGTACTGGTTTCCCACACACCGTAACTGGGCAGGTGCACCTTTCCTACAGTATTTTGAGTACTAATGATCACCTTCTGACTCCGTAGGCTTTCTTCTCTTCCAGGACATGGACAAGACAAAACAATTTCTCTCCTTCAATTATTTATTAATTACAATGAAATTGGAAATGTGGTACAGATCTGGGTTCTGTTCTCTGTCCCTGGGCTAATCCAGCATCAAGGTCTGCTGCCTGGTACAGAGAGAACATTCAACTATCCGCCCTTGAACCCTTATATAGTCTCTAGCTATACAGAGTTTCTGCTGACTAATGTGCAGTTGCTGGAGTAAGGTCCCA
>JBAMHW010000020.1:26407817-26429031 GCA_037177495.1 Rhadinocentrus ornatus | reverse complement strand
AAACACTGCTGGGATAGGCTCCAGCTCACCCCGCGACCCCTAATGGGAACAAGCGGTACAGATACTGACTGACTGACCGGATTTTCTTTTGATCCTGCAGTCTTCTCTCTGTTGCTTAAGTGCAGTAGTATTTCTTACTTCATTAGTAGTGTCAACACATTAAAATAATTATTTCATCAGCCTCGGGCACCACCCACTAGTTACTTTCTGGAAAAAATATATAATTTATATAATTACATAAATGAATCCATCTTAAGATGCTAATGAGTTCCTGAATAGAGTTCCCTCTAACTTGCGTTGGAAACACACAAAATGAAAAGTTACGATGCCAAATATTTATTAAATACTCAAAATGAGTAAAATGCAAAAAATCACGCATAAATCATGAAATATTGGCAGAAAGCACATGCGTGAAACTGACCTGTAAACAACGAAACCTTGCAGTGATAAGGGGAGGTGTGGTCAGGAGAGTCAGACTTGAGATTATGAGGTTTAGAAAGATAATGAGGAAAATTAATATTTGCAAATGATTCATACTGTTGTATCAACACGGTCAAATAGAATGGAAGTAGTAGTGATTAGATTAACTTTGAAAGTAGATTAGTTGTGTAGCCACCAACGGTATCAGGGCCCGGTTCTGGTCGCTTCCTCTCTCATGCTCCTCCTCTTAAAAGGGAGTTTCACGGTTGGTGTCAGGAAAAGTCCAAATATAAATCCTCATCAGAGCGGTTTGAAACGTTGCTGTACTGGATTCTTTGATCAGTCCCTTAAAATGTTTGGCTTTGATTGGTCACTCACTTCAAAACTTTAGACTTTGCTCGAGTGGAGCAAACTTGGCTTGGCTGTCCCCAGTTTGCTTAAAACAGGAAAAAAACTAATTACCAAAATGTATCATCAGCTGATTAGAGAAAGTTTACGCTGTTCTTCCAGGTTCAAAGCAGGGAGTGGCTTAAAAATTAAGACAACTCAAAAACTACGAACAAATAGATAAAAAACATGAACAAAACAAAATGGACAAGACAATTAATTGGTTCGGTTCTAAGTCGAAAATGTTGTCTTTCTTCACAAAATTTCAAAATGCAGAGGCTGCAGTCCATGGTCCTGTTGCAGAGGTGCATGTGATGTAATCGGGAAAGAGGTTTATTAAAATGAAGAGACGTTTTCTGTCTGGAACTTCAGAAAGAAGAAAAAGAATCAACGTTTTTCTTTGTCTGTCAAAATCCATGGGCAGAACACCGTGATTTTTGGATGAGAAACTGCTCACAAAAGACGAGAAACTTTATATTTATTCATTATTATTATGAGAAATAAATGCGGTTTTAATTCAGGCAAATGAATGTTTGCAAACATAAAACAAAAACTAGGCCTTCTTTTGCCTCTGGTTTGGTGAATCTTGGTCATAGCGAGATGAAACTTCCAGCTGGATAACACAGACCTGACGATACACCCGAAAGTCCAGATGTTAACCCCTTAACTCCCGGTAGTGGAGCTAAGAATGCAAAGTTAGAGAATTTATAAGCCAGAAATCTGGATAATGAAGCACTAAAGGTGCATGGATGGAAGTTATTGTGCATATTGTGAATATCTCTCTCTCCTCACCATCTAGAAGCTGTGAGATTGTAATCCTGCTTTCTGTCTGTTCACCTGATGCTGATATTCATCAGATATAGTTCCTTCTCTGTTTTAGAAGGAAGCAGTTTCACAGCTTTAAATTCATCCTGCCGACTTTTTACCTTTTAGTTAGTAAATCCTGAACATTTCATCCTTCAGGTTTCTTTGTCATAAATATTTGATTTTATATATATTAAGAAATATTTTAACTGTTAGTGCTTAAGGAAAAACACTGCAGCTAAATGTGTTTATGTGTTTAGTTCAGGGGTCTGCAGCCGTTACAATCCGAAGAGCCATTTTTCTCTCAGCCAGCTAAATAAAACTCCTTTAGAGCTGCAAATGCTAAGAGTCCTTTTCAAAAAGACACCTTAATATATTAACTGGATTTTCTTTATATAGCCGTAGTTCTTCTTTTAAAGGAAAGAGACAGTTTGCGCGTAACAATGCAATTAATTATTTGGATAGTTGCCCAGAACTAATAGGTATATCCACTGCTCAAAAAAATAAAGGGAACACTTAAACAACACAATGTAACTCCAATCACACTTCTGTGAAATCAAACTGTCCACTTAGGAAGCAACACTGACAATAAACTCCACATGCTGTTTCATTTCATGTCCCAGATTTACTTTTACAAACCAGTGATACACAAAATTACACTTAAATCATGATCATTATCTTCAGCAGTGTTTTCGACCCTGCTAACTGAGTGTTTCTCTGAGACAGACATTGTGTACCCCACCATGGCCCTCTGTATCTCAGATACGAAAGCATTTGTGACTTTGGGTTGCAACCTGTCTGTTTGCCTCACTTTCACCCTTTGTATACGCTTCTAGGAGAAAGTTGCCATCAGTGCAACCCTCCATTTCTTCTCTGCCTCTTTCACTCCTCTGCTTCACCTCCCCTCGTGTTTATCCATTTCTTCTTTTTTTTCTTCCTGACATTCTTCTCCTTTCTGCCACACACATCCTGCAAATCCTCTCTTAGTACACTCCGTAAATCATCTTCCTCTTTGACCGACCCACCTGTATTTCTCCATCCTCTTCACCAGCATTAAATCAGTTCGATGGGGTGGGTTGCCTCTTCAGTTCAGCCTGGACTTCTTGAACAGGAGTTGAAGGGTGACAACAGGGAGGGGAGGCGCTAGCTAGCGGAGACCTGGGACATGAACCAGACAGACAGTAAAACATCACCATAGCAAACCCAGACTCCCCGTCTGTGATTGCATTCTTGTGTGTGTTGTTGTGTGACGATCGTGTGTATGAGTGTGACTGGGGTTTACAGTTAGTAGCAAACAGCCATCTGAGGCTGCAGTGGAGACAAAGGCTCTGAGCTCCATGTTCAGCTAAAGGTTACTTTAGTGGGACGGGGAGATCTGCTTCTATGAGGAAACTCGGCAGGTGAGAGGAAACATCCATTTATGTGTTTTTAAATGCCTGTTCTATGTGTGTCTGGTGCAGTAGCATTGTGTCTCTGAATCTAGAGTAACAGATTTTAATCAGTGTTCGATGAGCATGCTGAGCTCGGGGGGGACGGATATCAGCAGCGCGCCTGGAGCAGGCCTTTTATACAGCTGCACTTTACAGCCATGAGATGAGGCTCTGCCTCTTCTTGACGAGGTCCCTCTCTACAGGCGACATCACGAGATACGTGCAGTGCAGCGATCCCAATATGTAGCAGATAGGGTTGTCACAATACCAAAATTTTAAACTCGATACGATACTAAAGATGAAACTTGATACCATTTTCGATACTACATAAGTGGGAAAAAAAATACACATCAATTTTTCAAATTTAGAACACAGCAAGCATAACACAACCCAATCAATACGATAAATATAAAAAATATAAGAAGGGAAATTAACAATTTCAAGTTAATGTAATATTTTAAAGCTATTGTGCAAAGATACCACTCTGGAGTAAAAATACAAAACAAAAACAAAAAAAATCAAGCATTATTTAAGTCTACAATAGAAAACACGAACTAGGTAAGATGATCAACATCTTCTTAAACAGTATTTTAAATTCACAGTTAGAAAGGTTTACACAATATGTCAAAAACGCAAAGGTTATAAATGGAGTATTCTGCAGAAACAGTAAACTTAAAGTGTAAGACAGTGCTGCAAGATTACTTTGTGCTTGGCAACCACATTTCAGTGCATCTCCTTGGCAATTTTTAAGTTTTTTGCTAGAAACACCAACAAATTAACATGTTCATCTTTGAGTCGGCCCCTTCTTGAGGAGCAGATAAGGCCTGAGGTGCTGAAGACACGCTCAGATGGGCAGCTTGAAGCTGCAATGCATGGATATTTCCTTGCAAAGCATGCAAGTTGAGGTAGGCTACTTTGATTGGTCTTCCACCAAATCAAAGGGTCCTGCTCTGCAGTGAGCTCAGGCATGGTCTCATAAACACAGAGCTCTTTCCTGATTTTGCTGTCATGATTGTCTCCTGTCAGTTCCTCTGCTGCATCAGGACGTTGTTGTTTTCTTTCCCCTTGAATGTTTGTCAACAGTGATGTAAGATCTGACCTTGTTTTTGGTAGGGTGGCTGGTCTGTGGAGAAATCTGGTGAGGAAAGGTCTGAATACCAGACACAGTGTCAATGAGATGCTTAACATCATGGGGCTCAGTACCTCCTTTACAATTTCCAAAATTGTGATATCAGCATTCTTTGGCATTAGGTGCCACTTCTTTCTGTCATCTGCTAAAACTGCACAGACAGCCTGTTGTTGTTCTAGAAACCGCTCAATCATTTCAAAGGCAGAGTCCCAGTGAGTTGGTTCATCATGAATGAGCTTATATATATTATATATTTTGCTATACCCAATTCCTTTTGTTGTGTTTTTAAAGCTGGCGGACCATCTTTGGGGACTTGCTGAAAGCTGAGACAGTTTTTCTTAACCTGCTTAAGCTGCTGAGATGCGCTCTATTTCCAGACCCTTGTTAATAGCCAAGTGGAGGTTGTGACCAAAACAAGGAATCCATGTGAAATACTTCTGAAATGCCTTTTTGTTATTTAAGGCATTATCTGTGGCGATGGCTGCCATACACTGTACATCCAGATTCCAGGTTTCCTCAATCAATTCTTCCAAAGCCTCCCTCAGGCCCTCTGCTGTATGCTCTGACTGGAGCCCTACACAGCCTAAACACCAGTTCTGCATTTCTGCCATGAATGAGGATGCATTTCTGCTGGTCCAGAGGTCTGTTGTGCATGCAAAATAGGGTTTTGCCCCATGTTGTGCCAGTATTGTTTGTTTGACGGTGGCATAGAGTTGTGGAATTTCTGTGTACATAAAGTGATTTCTAGAGGGGAGGGCAAATCGTGGGTTCAGGAGGTGTAACATCTGCTGAAAGCCAGGTTTTTCAACAGTGTAGACAGAGACCTGGTCCATACAAATAAACTCAGCAACAGCCCGGTTAAGCTTTAGTGCCTCTGGGGATTTGGCACTATACTTTCATTGCTGCTCAAACAGTGCAGATAGGGTGGGATGCGTTTGGGGTCGTTTTGGTCTGGCTGCTGGTCCCCCTCTCATAGCCTCAGTCTCCACCTGGGACTAAAGGAGATACACAAAGACAGCCAGATATGAACTACTAAAGTGGTGCTATTTTGGCTGCATAGTTACATGACTATCCATTGCAGCTATGCGTCACCTTCAACTTTACTATTTGAATTCCATATTATTTTGCGTATTGGCATCTATGTATGGCATCTATAGGGGCCCCTGTGAGAAGAAAAACTTTAAAAACCAGGAACAACAACAAACAAACACAATAGCAACAATTATATGTGTGTTGATATGCGTGTGCATGTGTGTATGACTTTGTGCATACACACATGGGTGTGGATGTGTATGTAGGTGCGTGTACTACATAAAGGTGAGTTGTGTTGATTGATCATGCAAATGCGACTGCGCTACCTCCATGGATCAGAGGCAGACCGAGAGTCCCCCAAGCCCTCGAGCCATCAGCAGCCACCACAGAGACCAGAACCAAGAGCCCACTTCAGGAAATGCGTCCAGAAAGAAGGAGGCAGAGGAAGGCTGCAGCCAGCAGTCCAACCTCGGCTCGCGGGTTCTGGTTTTCTAACAAGTTTAAATGGTCTGCACTTCAATGCCAGATGTTCCAGGCCAGGAGAGCTGAAGGTTCCAATAATGTTCGTAGCTGTACACCACGAGTTGTGAACATACAGCACCAAACCTCCGCCTGTGGTTTTACTCGTGGCTGCAGTCCAGTCGACCCGGAACAGAGTGCCCCGCTAGCTCCACTGCTGTGTCAGGGATATTGTTGTCCAGCCAGGTCTCAGGGAAGTTTGCCACACAGCTGACAATCTTGCATGAGATGATCCTCAGATAAATTTCATCCATTTTGTTTGCGAGAGACCTGGTATTGGCGAGGAGGAGGCTGGTCAAAGCCGCTCTGTGTAGGTTAGCTTGTAGCCTTGCCCTGCTTTTGTTTTTAGATTGTCTCCGCCGTCTCCTGCAGTTCGGGTGGAATAAAATCTGGCTTTGATGATGGAGAAAAACCCTAGTTTTTCGGCAGTTTCAGCAGGTCAGCACTTCCGTTCTGGATTAAGGCTTCCAGTCTTAAAAATGTGGATGAAAACATGAACGAAAACATTGAAACAAACGGAAGTAGCCGAGAGCCTGGAGCCATTGCGTGTGCCAATGCCGCATTGTCTATCATACTTATTCTGTCATTATGTTTTTGTTGATTCATGTATGGATGAGCTGATTTCTAATCCTAAGCAGTGAGCCGTCGGTGATCATGGATCCAAAACTGAACAAATAAAATAATTTTATCCCTTTTACACGTTTTCTCTTTCTGTTTCCTCTCTGTTACCCACTTTCTTACCTACTCTAAATTCTAAATTCCCTCCTGCCCAAACACCACCTCTATCTGCATCCTCTCCTTCCTCGTTTCCCCTCCCCTTCCTGCCAGCCTCCATGGCAGGTTATTCTGATCCTCTGGGCTCTCACACCAACTCTGCCCCCGTGATGGACTCTGGCCTTTTGGGATCTTTTCCAGGTATCTTCTGCTTTTATTGGAGTGGTGATGATAATATAATTTCATTCACTCTAAAACACTATTGTTATTGAATCATGTTTCCTTTATCCAAAACATCATTTAACATAATTTACATACATGTTTTTTTTAATCTTTTTTGGAGAAAATGAATGACTAAATTAAGCCCCCCCCCAAAAAAGTTTTTTTATTTAAAGTTTTATTTATAAGTTTATTTCAAACATGTTCTTTCATTTACAATATTTACATTTTCACATTTCATGTCTGAAAAGGAGCAGTGCAAAGTATAAACTTATAACACCCTACTCCATTTCTACAATACACTAGCTCTATTTCACAACTCAAATTTCTTACTTTACAATAAAAAAATGTACCGACTCCCCTCCATCCCTCCTCACAAGAAAACATAAATAAATTAAACAAAACACCACAATATTTCAAACACTGTCCCACCATCATCACCATCCTTTAAACTGTTGTTCTTCAAGCTTCAAGCTTATTTATGTAATAGTTGCATTTTGTACCTTCTCTTAAACTGGTACTTTCCTGTTAAGCTGTTCCATAATTTTACCCCTTACACTGAAACACAGATTCTTTTAAAAGTTGTTCTGACACACTGTTTTTTTTAAATTGTGCTTCCCTCTTAATTCATAACCTCCTTCTCTGGATGAAAACAAATTGCCAATATTATTTGGAAGTAAATTATTTCTGGCTCTGGATATTATTTAGGCTTTTTTAAACTGGATCAAATCTGGAAATTATAGCGCTTGTACTTTTAAAAATAGTTCATTTATGTGATCTCTATATCCTGCATTATTTATCTAATGACCCTTTATTTGTCTAATGGCCCTTTTCTGCTTGTATTTATTGTTTTGTATACCACTTTTGGATATATATCCCCACACCTCTACGCAGTAACTAATGTATGGTAGAATTAATGTACAATATAAGGTATACAGAGCTTTCAAGTTTAGTATGTGCCTTGTTTTTCCCAGGACAGCAATACTCTGTGCCAACTTTCCCCAAACATATTTAATGTGGTTTCCAACAGATTTTGTGGTCTAAGATCACAAAAAGAACTTTAATTAACTCTTTCTATATTTAAATTATCATTGATTAATTTTACTTACACATTTTTCTTATGCGTTTTATTTAAATTTAATGACAGTTTATTTATATCTAACCATATTTTCAGTTTGTGTAATTCCTTTGTGACCACCTCCAAAAGCTGCTGCAGTTCAACACCTGAACAAAAAATGTTAGTGTCATCTGCAAATGACACAAACCTGAATATATCTGACACTTTACAAATATCAATAATATACATAATAAATATTTTTGGACCTAAAACTGATCTTTGAGGTACCCCACATGGAATATTCTTCAGTCCAGACTTATACTGATTTATTTGTACAAATTGTTGCCTGTTATGTAAATGGCTCTTTAACCAGTCCAGAACAATACCTTTGAAGCCATACTTCTCCATTTTTCTTAACAATATCTTATGATTTACAGTGTCAAATGCTTTCTTCAGATCAAGAAATATTCCAAGTGCATATCTCTTTATATCAATAGATTTTTTTCTTCCACCATCTCAATCAGTGCCAAGGATGTTGGTTTATTATTTCTAAAGCCATACTGTCTGTCGCTCAGCAGCTGATTGTTCTCTACAAAACTGTCAAATCGCTTTATGAATAGTTTTTCCAATATTTTAGAGAACTGAGAAAGTACTGAAATTGGCCTGTAAATAGTGTAGTGGTGTTTATCTCCTGATTTGTAAATGGGAACAACTTTAGCTACTTTCATCTTGAATGGAAAAACTCCATTCTAAAAAGACAAAGACATGCAGTAGTGGTTTTATTATACCATAAATCACCACTCTTCATTGTTACCATGTCAATACCATCCCTGTCCGCATTGGTTTTATTCTTAAACCTATTAACAATTTCATACATTTCGTCTTTGTCCACTGCTTTTAGGAACATAGAACTATCTTTTTTCTCAATATAATCTACAGCATCTAATGCTGTTTCAGTTTTTATGGCCTTTTCTAGGTCTGGTCCAACATTTACAAAATAGAAAAATAGTGTTCCTTGCTTCTTTTTTAATTATTCTATTTAATATGATCCATATACCTTTTGTGTTGTTTTTATTCTATTCTAATTTGTTGATGTAATATTCTTTTTTACAAGTTCTAATTATATTGGTTAGCTTGTTTTTATACCTTTTATATTTACTTTCAGTTTCAATAGTTCTATTTGTAATGAGTTCTCTATATAAAATGTTCTTTTTATTGCAGGCATTTTGTAACCCTTTAGTAATCCACACTCTTCCTCTGTAATTTTTTCCCCTATTATATTTAATTACTGGACAATTTTTATCATATAAAGCTTTAAATATCTTTAATATTGAATAAAAAAAAAAGTTATATCCATTTAATTCAAAATCTTCACTCTTTTCAGATCTCTGATATGGCAATCACACCAAAAAGTCTCTCAAACTCTCTTAGATGTTCTTTAAAAGAGTGAAAGTTTGCATACAAACTTCTACTATTATAATACTGTGATGCTGTTCTCTACCTTATCTTCATGTTAAATTGATCATCTGTGTACTAGTTGCAGTTATTTGTCTGGGTCAATATCACTTTCATACTCAAATATACTGTGCTCTATAGCTCTGTTGGTTGTAATATTCAAATTGTCATGAATCATACACAATATACCCCTTACAGGACACCATCCTGACTGATTAGATAACTAGTCCTCACTAGTATTTTTCTAGTTCTGTTATCTCTCTGATGACTAGGATTTTCGCCTGCTCTGGAGTCCCAATAAGTTTAATGTATACCTTGTAGTAGGAAGTCCATGTTGACTGTATTTTTTTCTGTTTTCTCATCAGTTAAATTAGTTGGGAGGTCCCATCACAGAGGGGGAAAAAAAGAAAAAAAATTGTTTATTGGAGTCATCAATAATGTATCATAATAACAGTTGTTGCTTAGCAGTAATTAAGATTAAGGCAGTCCTACCCAGTTTTTCAGTCAATCTAGTAAGATGTTATGGTCCACCGTGTCTGAGATCCAGTAGTAAGAGGACTCACTAGATAGAGTTTCTGATACAATGTAAACAAATATGAATGCAATCAAATACATTTTGCTGCTAATATTTAAATGTCCAATTTATTTATTAATCACCACTAAAGCTCCCCATAGAAGTCAAAATCATAAATGTGGTGAAAAGTTTGATTCCAGCTCTAAAAACCCTGCTAATGTGTTATCCTATGACTCTGTCCTTGTTTGAAATAAATCATGAATGTCCAGCTGGTATCCATGGAGATGAAAGAGGTTTTATAGTGAAGTATTCACTCTTCCTATCATAGACTATCTTGGGCTTCACTTCTTTCTGGATCCTCATGGTGTTTTTTAAGTTGAATGTGAAGACTATCCCTGGATCCTCCTGACTCTGACCATCATTTGTAGTGTGCATCATCAACATCAGCTGATGGCTTCCTGAGATATTTATCTGCATAACACTTCTATGAAAACACCTGGAAAACTGATGTAGTTCACTTTTTTTTTACCTTCTACTGTAGCACTCATCAGGCATTACTTCATTAATTCCTAGGACTAATTTGCTCATTCCTAGATGAACTGGGCTGATATCCTGTTGGTGGTTGTTGGTTTTTTTTTGTTGTTGTTGTTTTTTTCAGTGTTTTTTTTTTTTTTTTAAGTAATGTAATTTTCTTTTAGGAGGACCTAACCATTTGCAATTTCTACTGTGTTCCAGGTGAATTTATTCTTGACACAGAAACAAACGTATTTTTTCCGACACTCCTGTAATAACCTCCCATTTCTCATTTGGGAACTGGTAGTTGTGAAGGTACTTAATTTATTTTCAGATTCAGAATGCTTTCTTAATCCCGAAGGAAATTGTGTGCACACAGTCACTCCATACGAAATAAAGAAAAGATAAGATAAAGATAGCAATCATAATCAGAAAAAATGACAGATTAGCAACAATATCCATTATCTAGCATTTAGGTGGTATCAGTCTCTCACTGAACGTACTCCTGTGACTGATCAGCAGGTTGAGAAGTGGGTGGGAGGTGTTATTCAGTATTGTCTTCACTATGGACAACATTCTTCTCTCCAACACCACTGTCAAAGTGTCCAGCTCCATCCCCACAACGTTACTGGCCTTGCGGATCAATTTGTTCAGTTTGTCTGCAACCCTTAACCTGCTGCCCCATCATGCAACAGCATAGAGACCACTGGCCACAACAGACTCATTAAACATCCTAAGCAGTGTTTGGCAGACAACCTTAGCCGGCTCAATAAATAGAGACAGCTCTGGCCCTTCTTGTAAAGTGCAGTAGTGTTTTTAACCTAGTCCAGTTTATTCTCAATATGCACTCCAAGGTATTTGTAATCCTTTGCCACTTCCAAATTGATGCCCTGTATTGAAACAGGTGTGGCTGGTGTTTTGGATCTCCTAAAATCCACAGTCAGTTCCTTAGTCTTTGTCACATTAAGCTGCAGATGATTCTGCTCACACCATGTGACAAAGGAGTCCACAGCAGCTTGATATTCCACCTCATCTCCTCTCCTGATACATCCAACTACAGCAGTCATCAGAAAACGTCTGTGGCAGGTCTCTGTGCAGTATATCCGGTTCTCAGCTACAACCCCGTTTTGGAGTTGATTATTGGCACCTCAGACCAAATTATAATTGTACAGGAAAATCTTATAAGACTCACGATTACCAGGCGTTTGCCGTTCTTGGTCTGAAGAGGCAAAATCGGGACAAACTTAGCCCAATAATCTTAATGTGTGTACCAAGCTTTAGAAGGGGGCTGAGCAGTAGCCGCAGAGTTGAATCTGTTAAAAAACATATTCAGCTCGTTGGCCCTGTCCTCATTGCGCCTTCGCTGTTGGATGGCGGATTATCAGTACAGAAATCTATGTAGTGTGAAATACACTCAGTGAGCCCATCAATGTCCTCACCGTGGGGCTCACAGAGAGCTCGCCAATCTGTCGCTTCAAGGGATCGCTGTAATTTCTCCAAGGCCTCCTCTGACTGTCTTCTAACAGCACTTGTGGTCACAGGCTGTCTCTTCACAGTAGGCACATAGCATGAAGAAAGATGAATGAGGTTGTGGTCTGGTGGAACTGTGGGCATCCTTAGTATTTGTATACAACAAGTCTAAAGTTCTCTCCTCTCTGGTGGGACAGTCCATATACTGCACAAAGTTTAACAGTGTAGTGTCAATAATGACATGGTTATAGTCACCCGAGATCACAGTGAAAGCACTCGGGTGTTGAGTCTGTAACAGTGCTACAGTAGCATGAACAGTGTCACATGTAGCAACACTTATTCCCAGTGACCTCACGTTCCCAATTAAATAATAGACGGGAGACACGGCTTGTACCTTTTCCTCTCTGTATACATCCACTGTCTCGCTGCCTCCCTCTTACTTTTCTTCTGTCCTCCTCTGAATCCCTGGTGTGTTTTCCTCCAGTCTTCAGCCAGTAAGTCCGTGGGTCTGTCCGATACTCAGGGCTTCAGGGCTATCAGCTGATCCCTGGAGTAAACAAAGCAATCGGCGTGTACTTGCTGCACTGTCCCAACTCCCCAAGAAAGTAAACGTTCTGCCATAATAAAAACTAAAAAAAATCTCTCAACCCGCATATTAAGAGGGCAGCTACTTATGGCCAATAAAACAATAAGTACAAAGAAAAAATGAAATAAAAAACGAGTTAAAAGTATGGAAAAGGCACGAGCAACTGAAAAGGCAGCATTCCTGGTAAGGCATGCGCACTAACATAACTAATAATAATAATAAATTTTAGACAGCAGGCAGAAAAATAGGCCTCAGGAAGAAGAGGTTAAGCTGATAGGTCCTTTTGCGCTTTTATCTAGATCACACAGCATCCATTTCTTTCAAGGTCTATAGCACCGGTTTATCTGACCACAGTCCACAGTTTCTACTCTAATGGTTTTGGGCCCAGACAAATAGGTTCTTGATTAGAGTTGCTCCCTTTACACAATGAAATTCCTCCATATTGCTTGTGTATTGGATTTGTAGCATCATCAAACCGTAATATTTATACAAAATATTAATCTAATAATCAAAATAAAATCTTAATTATTGCTATTAATATTTGTAAACCTTGGAGCACCACCAAGCCTTTTATCATAATGGACGCAAGGAAAACCATGTAAGTCTTAGCCTAATAAATTAAATTATCTAATTAATTCAACTTAATTAAATCAATCTGTCTCTGGACACTAATTACGTAGGTTCTCATCCAAAGGGACAAAAGCAATGACTAGTTAGATAAATGTCAATAATTATTAACAAGGCTAAAAACTGGATGAGTTCAAATTAAGAGGGTAAATATTTACACAAGCAAGGGCATTGCTAGGCATAAAGCTCTTCTGGGGCACAGGCCCCCTACCACATATCCCCCATCTCCCATACACACACTCACACACACACTGCCCTGTACTACTGCCACATTCCTACCAAAAATACTAATTGAGATATTAATGAGTATAAGAACATATTTATTTTAACAAACATGAACACTTTCAACATGGCAGCAAAAGCATAAATGCCATAACAATGGCAAGTCACCACTCTCTTCATACACATTCCAAAGTAATGGTTATTACCTAGTTTTCAGGGTAATAGTTCAAATCATTCTGAACAGTTTATTTCATTTTTGAGCATTAAAGCGTACCATCTATTTTTCAATTCCACAAAGTGGTCAAACAATTAACTCTCAGCTTTAAGAAAATCAGGAAGAGTTGTGTCTTGTTTGGATTGTTATCTGCTTCAAAGAAGAAGAAAATAGGTTTCCAATAGTGATTATTGATTATTTTAATAATAATATTATTATAAAATATGACAAAAGATGAAGAAAATTAGGAAGAGTTGTGTCCCGTTTGGATGTTCATCTGCTTCAATTCTGCTGTGGTTTGAGGTGACTGGTTCACTTGGTTTAAAAACTATTTTATTCACCCCCCTCTTAAGAAATTATTAAAATCTCAATTAAAATTTGAAGTAATTCAAAAAATTTGGCAACTTGTATGAAAACCAAAGAAATACTTGTTATTTCTCTCTGTTTACGTCAGTAGTCTGGTTTTCTTTAGTATGAAAATATTGTTTTATTTCCTTTATGAGAATTTCCGTTTCACGGAAAGCCTGTCATTTGTTAATGGTTCCTAAAGGAGACGCCGGTGGCTCCAGTGCAAATATCTGTCAAATATCTAACTTAAAACCTTTTTCACCACGGTCTTACCTCCCTCTTTCTCATCTCTCCTTGCTACTTCCCCGTCTCTGCTTCAGGTAAAGAATGTCCTGATATCCACCTACAGAAGTCACATTTCATGTTTCAGTTAGTATTAGGGCCCGACCGATATGGATTTTTTGAGGCCAATACCGATTCTGATATTTGGCTGAAAGAAATTCAGATTACCGATTTATCAGCCGATTATATATATAATATAGACTATCAGAATAAATGTAAATAAATATAAAATGAATAAATTAACTTCATTTTTGGTTCATCAACACTTACACCACGGCATTAAAACAGATGAATCTCCAAAAACATGCAACAAAGCATTAAATGCCTGGGAAATTAAAATATATAACCTTAAAAAAGGTCTGTCTATAAATGAATTGTATAAATGAATGATAAATAATTAAAAATATCTTGTTTTGTACTTTTGTAAGGTGTACGCCTTATATAACCAACATGAATAAAACATTATTTATGCAGCCTTCTAATGCCCTTTCATGTTAAATTATGTTTTCTTTACTCCAATATTTTCTTTGCCATGAAATATATCATTACATTTATCATATATGAACCAAAATAAAAACCAGATATGCTTTTCTCAAATGTCAAAGATGTCATCTTTGATAGAGTTGTATTTTATATAACAAAAGGTCACAAACTGTAACACATAGCGAGTCGCTGTTACAGCCTGTCACATTAGTATTTTCTGGCAAAGATAAATTCAGGGAGACATCTCGGTGGCTGAAGACAGACTGTAATATTAATAATAAGTTTTTGGTGCTGCAGTGAATAAAACCTCCTCCCCTCTGCTTAACATATCTCCTCCTAAAATCCGCCTCAACCTACAGCTGACGGAGTGATGAACGGTCGTTCTCTATCGCAGATGTTTTGTACACTTGTGTTATTTCTGCAGTTAATGGCTAATTAGCTAATGCTATGCTAGGTCAGGATAAAAACAGCGATATTATTGCTAACATAGACGGGTGTTATACGTTTTCTTAGGAATGACTTAACCACACGATATGTGTGAATTGCTGACATCAGCCGGTTCTTGGCTACAAGTCAACATTGCAATGCTCTAACATTTTACATGCATATCCTGTTCCGGTGCTTTACTCTTCAAAATAGGAGTTCCGCTTACAGCAGTTAACCAAGACATTACAACCGGTAGTGCCTTCAGCTAATTTAGCACAACTATTGCAATGCAGCGTAAATAAAAAGCTGACCAACACAACAAAGCACGCGTCTCTCGTCATTACGAATGGAATCAGAGCTCTATTTAGTGGACAAACGCTGCAGGGACATCATTCAGCACGACTCCGATACTATGAGAAAGTAAGACTAAATCAGCGTATGATTGGCAAAACAACGGCAGATATTCACCGTTTTGAAAAGGGCTTATATCGGCCGATTTATATCGGGCCCAAGTTAGTATAAGGTCATTTAGTTTCATTTATAAAAAATAATTTAAAATTTACTGTTTTGTGACACTTTATGAGACCTCAAACTGCTCTGTGTGCTAACCGCTCACCCGACACAAGGGAGAGCTGTGTGACGTGTGTGTAGTTCACTTGCACAGTGACATGCATTGACAGAATGTGCCCCTGAGGTGTATCCTCTATTTGGAGTTAGTGCTCTTGTTACGTGTTTAAGTTGAAATTAATATCTTCTCCCATCTGAATTATTTGAATTAATGTATGATAAATATTTATTATTGAAAATTATCATAGCATTTATACTGTGGCACAGCTCATTTATACTGAGGCACACGGCTCAGTACACAAGGGAAAGGGAAACTAATAAAATTTACATGGGCAGGAAATATGCAAGGAAGGCAATGTAAAATGTGGAGCAAAAGATTAAAACAATAATTAAATAAACTGTGATGTTAATTAACTAAACTTTTAAAAGAATGCTGAAAGGGTTTCTGAATCCTATTGGAGTTGAATGATATTGTCTGCTCATAACGGAAGCTTAACTCTTGAAAAAGACAAATTAGTTCATTATCACTAATTCTGTAAGACACCAATCGTTCTTCTTAGCAGTGTAGTAGAGGCAAGACTGCTAGTACTCCAAGTCGACCATTGCTGGTAAACAACTCCGGTGCACAGAGGAAGCTTTGCTGGTGGATGTAGTTCCAGCTGAGTTCCCAGGAGGTAAAAGTTTCATCACTCGTGCTGGACCCCCGCCACACCTGCCTGCTGTTGTTACTCTCCAGGTGTTCCTTGATACTCCTCCTGTTGTCTGTCCTGGCATCTCTGATGCCTCTCTTCAGGTTGGCTCTGGCTGCACTGTACTGAGAGCTGTCACTAGACCTGAAGGTGGTGTTCCTGTCTTTAAGCAGCTGCTGTATTTTCTGGGTCATCCAGGGCTTCCTGTTGGGGTACTGTGTCATTATCTATGCAGTTCTTGATATAGCACAGTCTATGAACACCTCCCAGTTCTGTCCAACTTTGACAGAAGGCATCATCAGGCCAAGTTGTTACAGTCTTTCTGGTTTTGCGAGCAGTTTTCCAGAGGGGGATACATGCAGGGATCATAAGCAGGGACATGTGGTCTGATTGGCCAAGGTGTGCCAGCTGTTTAGCGGTATAGTCCAGCTTAATGTTGGATTATACCTTGTTCAGTGTATTAGCTCCTCTGGTGGCACATTTGATATACTGGTGGAGCTTAGGGAGCACTTGTTTTAAGTCCATATGATTAAGGTCCCCTGCTATGATGTGTGCTGCATCGGGGTGTCTATTCTGCTGTTTGCTAATGCTGCTGTATAGTAGTCCATTATTCACATTAGTATTTGCATCTGGTGGAATGTAAATAACACCACACAAGCACCACCATTAGCTCCCTTGGGAGGTACAAAGTTACAAGTCTGTGGAGCAGTGATTATCCAATATCACTGTGTCAGTGCACCAGCTGTTGTTTATGTACATGCACACACACTCTCCTCAGCTGTTACTGGAGTCCTTTGTTCTGTCCTGTTGATGGGCTGTATGGCCTGCTAGCTCGATAGCCGAGTCCGGAATGGATGACTAAAGCAAGGAGTCCATGATTAGAATGATGCAACAGTGTTGTTAGTTGCTATCTGGAGCCTCAGATCATCCATGTTGTTGGTGAGAGATCGTGCATTTGTGAGAAGAATGCTAGGAAGCAGTGGTTTGTGTGGCTGTATCCAGAGTAGGGTTAACACTCTGGCTTGGCAAACTGAATGTAGGTATAAGTGATAAACCTCTAGCTTGATGCTGCTGTGAGGAAACAATATCATGGGGATCCATCCAAACCAGGAGCCAGTCCACCCATGTCCTACAGCGGCCGCCGCCATGGCAACCACCTCGATTAGGACAGATTGTGGCCTACACCACAGCCATAACACTGCAGTGCAGGGCCCCAGCCACCCAGACAAGGGCGATCCCCGCAGCAACAACCCCAGACCGAGCAGGCAAAACCCCCGGCATGGAGGATCCCATTGAGGAAAACACTGCAGTTAAAATGAAGATTAAAACTAACAAAATATATTAAGATGAAAAAAATTTGCTAAATGCTGAGCTAAAAAGGTAGGTCTTAAGCCTCTTTTTAAAACTTCAATGGTCTCTGCAGCCATGAGGCGCTCTGGCAGGCTGTTCCACAGGCGAGGGCTGCAATAATGGTTAGAGGCCTCGTCGTATGTCTTTGTCCCTACCCTTGGAACCTTAAAACCAGTCCTGAAAGGCACAGGGGGCCAATGAAGTGATTTTAAAACTAGTGTAATGTGCCCGCCCTCTCGTGCCGCCGAGTTCTGAAATAGCTGTAGGTTTGAAATGGACTTTTTGGGAAGACCAGAGAGCAGGGCGTTACAGTAATCTTATCTACTAGAAATTAAAAGCATGCATCAGGACCTATTTGCTGGCAAGATAGAGAAATGGGCGGACTCTGGCGATATTTTTAAGATGATAAAATCCAGTTTTTGTTATATTTCTGTGTGGAGTTAAATCCAGCTCAGAGTCAAAAAGAACAGGTATTAAGATGATGTAGTTTCGATGAAATGATCTCTCTCTTGGCCTCGAAACCGATAATTAAAACTTCAATTTTGTCCTGATTAAGCTGTAAGAAGTTCTCTGCCATCTATGACTTTATATCTAAAATACAGTTTATAAGGACATTAAAATATTAAGGCACGGTTAGTAGGAGAGCAGTTTGCAGCAGCTGTAGTGAGCGCCACCATTATGCAATCCTTTTTAAAATTCCTGGATCCCAACAGTGATCAGGATCACCCTTAAAATCTTTATAACTTGTTCTTTATTTCATTTCAGAGATTTTCTGAAAATTTGATCAAAATCCATCGGTAACTTTATGAGTTATGTTGCTAACAGACTGTCAGACAGAACGACAGACAGATGAACCAACGCCAATTCATTTTCTACTGCTTATTCTGGGTAGGGTCGCTGGGGCAGTTGCCTAAGCAGGGAAGCCCAGACTTCCCTCTCCCTGGCCACATTTGCCAGCTCATCTGGGGGGATCCTGAGGCATTCCCGGGCCAGCCAAAAGATGTGGTCCCTCAGCGTGTTCTGGGTCTTCCCCGGGGTCTCGTCCCATGGGATGAGTCCAGGAGGCATCCTGACCAGATGCCCGAGCCACCTCATCTGGCTCCTCCTAAAAACGTAGATCAACCCGTAAATCATAAGCTTTGCCTTTTGGCTGAGCTCCTTCTTCACCACGACAGACTGATACAGAGTCCACATCAGTCCCGACCTGGAGAAAACACCCCACCCTTTTCCGGCTGACCATGGTTTCGTATTTGGAGGTGCTGATTCTCATCCCCGCCACTTCACTCTTGGCTGCAAATCGCTCCATTGAGAGCTGAAGATCACCATTTGATGAAGCCAGCAGAACCATATCATCTGCAAAAGGCGGAGACCCAATCCTGAGGCCACCAAACCGGATCCCCTCAACATCTTGACTGCACCTAGAGTAAGTTATGAACAGAATTGGTGATAAAGGGAGCAGCCTTGCCGGAGTCCAACCCTCACTGGAAACAAACTTAATGCCAGTAATGCGGACCAAGATGGACCGGACAGCTCATACAAGGGGGTCCAGCACTCCATACTCCCAGAGCATCCCCACAGCAGTCCCTGGGGGACACAGTTGAATGTCTTCTCCAAGTCCACAAAGCACATGTAGACTGGTTGAGCAACTATCATGCCCCCTCCAAGACCCTGAAGAGGGTGTAGAGCTGGTCCACTTCTCCACAACCGGGACAGAAACCACACTGCTCCTCCTCAATCTGAGGCTTGACTACCTCTCCAGGACCCCTGAATAGACCTTACCAGAGAGGCTGTGTGATACCCCTGTAGTTGGAGTACACCTCCAGTCCCCCTTTTTAAGGAGGGACCACCCCAGTCTGCCAGTCCAGGGGAACTGTCCCCGATGTCCGTGCGATGCTGCTGAGACGTGTCAACCAAGACAGCCCTAAATCACCCAGAGCCTTAAGGAACTCCGGGTGGATCTCATCCATCCCTGGGGCCCTGCCACCGATGAGCTTTTTAATCACCTTAGTGACCTCAGCCTCAGAAAAAGGAGAGCCCACAACAGGGTCCCCCTACTCTGCTTTCTCATCAGAAGATGTCTGTGGGATTGAGGATGTCTTCAACGTATTCCCTCCACCGACCCACAACATCCCGAGTTGAGGTCAGCAGCCCCCCATCCCCACTGTACATAGTGCTGATGGAGCACTGATTCCCCCTCCTGAGCCACCGGCTAATGGACCAGAATCTCCTCAAAGCCATCCGGAAGTCATTCTCCATGGCCTCTCCAAACTCCTCTCATGCCTGAGCTTTTGCCTCAGCAACCACTAAAGCCTCTTATCCTGCCCGATACCCATCAGTGCCTCCGAAGTCCCACAGGCCACAAAGGCCCGATAGGACTCCTTCTTCAGCTTGACGGCATCCCTCACTGCTGGTGTCCACCGATGAGTTCAGGGATTTCCATATGGCCACAGTTCCAGTTGGCCACCTCAACAACAGAGGCACGGAACACAACCCACTCGAGCATGAGTGACAAGCACCTGCAAATCCAATGATAAGCATCGAAGTCCAATAACATAACACACTCGATTTCAGATCAGGGGGTTGTTCCTCCCAATCAGCCCCCCTCCAGGTCTCACTTTCATTGACCACGTGAACATTGAGGTGAGCTCGAATCGTGAGGGTGTGAGTCTATCTAGCCGGAAACGCTCAACCTCGCACACTAGCTCAGGCTCCTTCCCCGCCAGAGAGATGACATTCCACGTCCCAAGAGCTATCTTCTCCAGCCAAGGATAAGACCACAAGGGTTCCTGCTATCGGCTGCCGCCCAGCTCACACTGCCCCCGACCACTACAGCCCCTCCTGTAGGTGGTTAGTCCACAAGAGGGGAGCCACTTTCAGCCTGAGCCCGACCAGGCCTATTGGGCAAAGGCCCGGCCACCAGGCACTCGCCTCCATGCCCCACCTCCAGGCCTGGCTTCAGAGGGGGGCACGTCCAGGCAACAGAAAACTAGATCCATTGATTTGACTCATCATAGAGAAGTCATAGGATGTTTCACGTAGGATATATAAAATGGCTATATAGCGAGCATCTAGTATAAACTATCACAGCAGCATTTTAAGCATCTATGTGGGGTTTTCTGCGTAACATTCAAGCTAGGCATTGGTTCTTTGATTGAGAAGAAAGCAAAACTCCAAGCTTTTAATCAACATGGGCTGCAACACTATAGCAGCATGACGCATTAGCTAGCGTTAGCACATGGGAGCTAACAGTATCACAGCTATGAAGCTGATTAAACTTACTTGCAGTTACTTTTAACCAGCAACTGCTCAGCAGCAATGATACCATCTACCACAGACTCTATCCAGAGCTCAAGCTCTAGTTTTCTGGCTTTTTATTCCTGCAACATAGCACAAACATGGTGATCTCTGCATGTGCAGAAGTAGATGAGCAGAATTTCTTCTTCTTTTTGTTCAGCTGGCTAGACGAGACTAAAGCATATTGTTGCCGTGTACTCTTTGGTGGTCTCAGTTGGTGTTGGAAATATATCTTATTATCATATTGTGTATTGCATTTTATCATGTACTCAGAAATGTTGGAAATATATCTTATTATCATATTGTGTATTGCATTTTATCATGTACTCAGAAAGCTTTCATAAGAGTGCCTGCATTGTTCCATTTCTTATCTTGTGCACAAGTAAAAAAGGGAGTCTAGGCACGGGATGTACCCAGTACCAAGGTATCCTTTCCTCCTTAGGTTTGTTTACAGAACTGTGTG
>JBAMHW010000020.1:26382021-26394722 GCA_037177495.1 Rhadinocentrus ornatus | reverse complement strand
ATAGATTTGCATGTCCTACGTCCTTGGCCAAATTGGATCCTCTTTACCATGCTGCTCTTAGGTACATAACAGGTTCAGTTTTTAGGACTTACCATTGTACTTTATACTCACTTACTGGACTCTCTTCATTAAATATTCAAAGGATGCCGCATTGGTATATTTTAATTTATAAGGCCATTTTGGGCAGGATACCGTCCTGTATCTGTTCTTAGTTCAACGCTCTCCAGAACACTTTCAGTCTTAAAGCCAGTAGTTGGTTGAGGTTCAAGGTGCCTTTTGTGCAGACAGAGTCAGGAAAGAGGAGTCTGTCCTTTTTTGGGCCCTGGTCTTGGAATGATTTGCAGGCCAGGGTGAGGTAGGGGTTTCTCATCCCTTTTTTAAGTTTTAAACAAAAGATATCTGAGTTTTAGTTTCTAGTTGTACTTGTATCGGGTAGCGGTGTAGGATCTTATTTTGTATTTGATAGCTAATTATAATGTCTTAAGATTTTGCGCTTGTAGTTTGTAAATATTGGTGATTTTGTTGCATAACTGTTAAATGTCTTATATGTTTGTACTCTGGATTTTGTCTGTACTGCCAGGACATCCTTGTAAAAGAGATTTTAAATCTCAATGGATCATTTCCTGGTTAAATAAAGATTAAAAAAAAAAAAGAGTTGCTTAGTGCTGTTTGTCAGCCACGGGATACTGCTGGGCATCAACGGCTATAACAATAAACAGTTAAATTAATTCCTGTGGGTACATGAAAGCATTGCTCTCTTCCTCCATCTTTGCACCCTTTGTTGTTTGTTCCTTTGCAACTTGCCTTGCAGAGTTGAGCCCTCAGCATGTAAAATAATATTTTTAAAACTAATAATAGCAGTTATAGTATTGTTCTGTATTCATATTCTCTGTATACGGGTTTTTCTATGTTCAACCAGCAATATCAATTTATTAGGTGGAAGGTGGCAATGAATCACCTTTAGGACCACATCTAACATAATTTCTTTGCATCCTGCTCTAATTTCATCAAAGCAGCTTTACAAGAAATTAAAGCTCAAGATAAGTTCCAAAACTATAAAGGAAATATGTCAAGAATAATCCAATAACATCAAACTACTCTTTAGAAATGTACATTTATATATATATATATACATGTTTCTATGCGAGGGGTAGGCAAATTCAGTCTTGGGGCCTCATTTATCAGGCTGGCGTAGGAATCAAAAATCGGCATACGCCAATCATAGTCAACTTTTGGGATTTATGAAAACCAAACTTGATGGGAAAATGTCATCAGCTCTGACCCTCCCGTACACACATAATCTAGAAAAAACGGGAAACTACGACACCAACAGTACAGAATAAAATCAAGGAAATGATGTGAAATGGGAGACATTTGTGCACAATTCACTATTACCTTTCCACACCACGTTATATATTAAAGGTATTTGCAGAAGTGAATAAAGAGGCATGTTCGATATTAATACTCCTAAGAGTCCACGCTCGGAAATAAAAAAACAGGATTTACAAGAGAAAGGGAGATGATATTAATAAAAACTTTACCACTAAAATATGTTTTGTCATTGTGGAACAAAACTTACATGTTATAAAATACATAAAAAATATAGTAAGGTGGACAATCTGCTGCCAGCATGTAGCAGTCAGTACAAAAAGTAGATTTGTTCATTAATTCCTGCAGAATGCAGTATGCAACATTAATGAAACACCTTTTGTTTGTTTATTCTTACACAATGCTTTTTTATTGTTGTCCTAATTTCTGTCCACACGGTCTTTATTTCCCGCTACTTCTTGGCCACCTCGTTAATAGCGGTGATTCTGTCCCTCTGCACCTCCCACCCAACCAGAGCACCCAGCAACTAGAAAGAAATGTTATTTAACACTAAATAAACTTCTACCAATCTCAGTTGTATCTTTACATATTTATTTTATACATTAAAACAAATGACTAAATTATCGGCATCAGTACTGTCATTTAGCAGATGCTTTTCACCAAAGCGATTCACCCCTGTGGGATTCGAACTTTGATCTCCCGCCTGGGAGACGTATGCCCTACCAACTAAGATATCCAGCCGAACCATCTGATGCCTCTGCGTCTTGCGTTTTGACACGATGTTGACATCATCTGCCACCTGCTGCACTCCTCTGCCTTTCTGACCCTGGTAATGCCCACGCCGTGCCTACCAAATAAAACCTTTAAATGTTTTTCAACGTGGTCCATCAAGATCTCACATTCTTAAAAAATCCGCTTCTTCCCTCTTTATCCCTCCTGAGCCATCACGGCAGTGATAGGATGAATATTTATTATAGGCGTCCTGACCTTTTATGACCACCATAAGGGAGGAACAAGGCGCTTCATCACATGCACCAACTTTAGAGTTGATTCTGATTCATGAACAGAAACAGGCGTAGGACGTGCGTGCGCAGGCTTTTATAAATCTGAAAGTTTTTGTGCGCCGCATTTCCTTTTTTTCCCCACGCACGCCACTTTTAGTTTGCTTTGCTATGCACAGTTCGATAAATATGGCCCCTGGTGAGCCACAATCCTGTAGGTTTTCAATATTTCCCTGCTCCAACACACCTGGTTCAATTTAAGTGGATCCAATAGCTTATCAAGTTCTGTTCAGTGACTCATTAATTTCATTAAATGTTTTAAAACAGGATGACATCGGAGACCAGATCTCTAAGACCAAACTTGCCTACCTGTGGCCTGTGCTTTGTCTGATTGTGTGTATACATGGGTGGGTGTGTTAGTTTAAGTTTGTGTGTGTGTGTGTGTGTGTGTGTGTGTGTGCTTTATGAAGAACCTTGCTGGATGAGGACTGAACTATAGGATCATCATGATGTTAAACATGGCATTTAAAATTAGTCACTTTTCCATCTTTCCACCTTTGATTAGCATTTTTGCCACTTTGAAGTTAAATATCAAAAACATGTAGCTTTTCTGTAGATGCAGCAGTATTTATAAATACTTTATGTTTGTCTGCTGCATGTTCACATTTGGTTTTTCAGTACTCTGTTAATGCTGTCATACACAAAGATGAGTGTGATAGATGCACTTCTGACTACAGAAGAGAGGATAAGCGTAGAAAAGAACAGAGAGAAAGATGAAGAATAAAGATGAGGAGAAAACTGTAGCATTATCATATTTTATGACATCTCAGCAAAGACTAATTCAGCTTCTAAGGGTTTTTCTACCTTGTTTTCTGTCTACTTTGTCACTTACCTAGTGGCTATTGATAAGATGAATGTGTCCTTCATGTACCACATGTACAGCCAAGTGGATATTGTATTTTAATGCAATAAACTGACTTTCTTTCACCAGATTTTAGTTAATCCATCTCAGCTTTCAAGCCCACTTCCAAAAAAGTTGGGACGTTGTGTTAAATATTTACATAAAAACTGGAGGCAACCAATTGGCATCCACAACCCAATCACATGACGGCTGTGATGAGCAGTGAGAGGACAGAGAAGGAACTGCAGACTCTGTTTAGCCTCAATGTGAGATCGAGTTCAAAACAGAGACACACCGTTTCCCACCGAGGACACATTTGAACAAAGCAGCTCTGGCATACATCTTTCACACCTAAAACTGAGGCTGAGAGTAGGAGACATAAAGTAGAAGGAAAAAAGTGAGCAGAAATAGTAGACAGCATGTGTTCTCTCACCGATCTGCAGCCAGCCTCTCCTTTCTCAGACTACAGTGAGCTGTGTAAGGTGCCAGCTCAGAGCTGGGACTGGCAGCACACTGAGGGCATGGACATAGGCACCCCTAGGGGTTTGGTGGTCAGTGGTGGACCTTTATCTACAGCTGGACTCACAGATGAAGACAAGCTTGGATTTTTTGAGCAGCTGGGCCAGCTGAGCATGAATTCGGAGCTGAAAGTGCCGGGTAGAGGTAGTTGCATCTCCAGCAGCATTTTGGTGGGTAACGCTTCACTAGAGAGCCCAGACAGCCCTCTCTCCTCCTCCCCATCTCCTTCCCCAGCATCCCCAGGCAAGCTGCCCTCTGCTCTAGGATATGGTTGCGGCAGCAGGGTCTCCCTGCCACCAGTCCCTGGAACTCCAGCCAGGCATATGGAGCTCTCATCTTTCCCTACACACCTTCAATTACTGGGAGGCTCTCTCATGGTAGACGAAGACCCTACTTCCGAACTGTGGAACAAATCCAACTTTTCTGAGTCCAGCCTAAAGGTCGCCATGCTTCAGGTGGCCCCAAACTATTGCATCATAGGAGCAGGAAATGGCAACCACCTGGAGAGGGGTGACCAGGGAGCTCAAGAGTTATCTGAGGGCTCCTTGGAGGACAACAGTGAGGGACATGACGTAGAAGAAGATGAGGGTTTGGAACCCTGTTACATGGGCCACACTCAGCAGCTAAGGAAGGTGATAAGGCAAGCCATGTCTGAATGTTCCCACCTGTCTGTCCCCCCAGCCTGGAGCTGCCTATTAAATACCCCGGAGGAGACGGAACAGAGCTCGACAAACTGGCTTCCCCTCTGGTTGGCCCTCGCTGCTCAGCCAAATCAATGAGGCACTCGCTGACTATTGAAGAAGACCAGCCCCCAACCCTGCTGCCCACCCTCTCGGCAGCCGGCGCCACACACATCGACCTGCGGCAGGCACCACCCGAACCTTGGCTCTGCATTTCCCCGTTTCCCTTGATGAAGGATCCCAATGCCAGCCTTCCTCCCTCACCTTTAGAGGACATTTCAGTAGTAAAGGAGCTCAGTGGCATCATCCTTCCAGTGCCCATCAGCCCAAGGGGGGTCAGCAGGCCCAAATCTGACATGATTAAAACTTCAGATTTTCACCAGGCTGATGTTGAAAGAGAACTTAGCTCAGCTGCAGGTTTAGATTTTGAGACCCATAACGTGTCAACAATAGGCGCTGATGATGGTGATTTTACCTCTGGTGGCTACACTAGCCTGGGACTGGACTCCAGCACTAGGCCCTTCGTCACAGTGGATGGTAGGTTAATGAAGTGTTTTAATTCTGCAAACTGAAGGCTTCTTGTTGAATGCTGATATAATACAATCCATATTATATTAGAGTTTACAGATTTCTCAGGGCTCTAGACAACATTATTGTCTCTTCCAGATCTTGTCTGTTTCTTTGGATGCTCATTAGATTCCCATTAAAGGTAGGCAGAGCTGTTGCTGATGACCGCTCTGAGGGAAAACAGGGTTTTTGTTGCTGCAAACAATGTCTTCTCATCATTTGTGTTGCAGTGGGGTTAGGTTGGTGGTTGTGGTGGTGGGTGGGTGATCTGTAGCTACTGTTGTGTGAAAATAATTCATGCACCATAATCATAGTTCAGAAATCCATGAGAAACATGCAAAAATTTGATGTTTTCTCCAAACAGTGCAGTTAAAATATGATGCTTTGCTGGATGGCTGTATGGATATGGGAAGCTTGCTCCATTTCTCCAGGGGGACATTGGATCTAAGTAAATAAAGGGCTGGGTGAGGTAGGAAAAATAAAAGCACGTATCAAAGTCAAATGCATTGTGGCAATAGTGTGTGGCGTATCCACACCAGGATAGTCTGGGGGTTTGCTTCAATTGGCTGCAGAGTTTGGTTTTATTTGTTTTGTTTTAACAATTCAGTCAAGTGGACCAAACTACCTGGACAATGTCATGCAGTTACTACAGCTGCTCACAAGGGGGGAATATTCCCCAAAAGAACTGCTGACCTACAATAACGATGAAGAAAATCTGGCAGAAATCTGAATGGATCAACCGCAGCCTTAATGAAGGGAAAGTGCCGGGTAGAGGTTTGCCAATTATAACTCCATGAACATGAATTCTCTTTGTTTTTTGGGTTAATTTCATTCTGTCTGACTTGTGGTGATCTGTAAATCTTGAAAGAACTTTTAAACTTAATAAAAGTACCAATAAAATATTATTATAAAATATTTTACCAGATTTTACCAGAAAAAACAAAAACAAAACAGTATTTACTTGATCTGTTAAATGCTCACTCCAAAAAGTGAACCTGATCTCTCTTCGATATTGTAGCCACCATGTTTGACCTATAACATGCAATCCAGTCATTTTACAACTAGTTTTCAATTAAATGGATTTTTTTAAAGAAAAGTATTAAACCCCAGTTGTGTTTCTGTGTAAAATATAAATAGGTCTTTTTAATTTTATGTCAAGGAGCATTTTTCAGAAATTGTTACACCTTTTTTAGACTCTCTTTTAGGGGTAGGCTGGCCACAGGAAGATTTGGGAGGTTACTCTGTAAGTTAGCATAAAGCCGCAGTGTGTAAGAATTACTCCCATCTAATATATTATTATTATAATTATATAATAGCTAATATATTACAAGCAACCGAGTAGTGCTCTATTGGAGCCTCACTGTTGAAGAGCGTTATTGCGACTACGGAAGACGCGAAGATTCATAAATGAACAGAACGATACATAATTATTATTTTTTTATGCCAATAAGTTACAAGCGTTCCCTCCATGTATTTAGTACCAAACTACTGCTAATAGCTAATGTTATCGTATGAAATCGTTTTTTGTGACCTGCAGACTCAGAGATCATCTGATGAAGGGAGAGAAAGAGGGCGTAAAAGCAGGGCAGGACTGTCGGCGCTGCTGAAACATTACTCTGTGTTTAATAACATGTATCTCAGCTGATTTATCCAGGGAGGTGGGCGACGTATTTATACAAAATAATTATTAGCTGAGAGACATTTCTGCGTTAGAATGCTGCGGTTCTGGTGATTAAATCACGCCAAGAAACTGGTTTTACTTTGGTCTATTTTGTCTGACTAAAAGGAGGACAACTACCTCCATCCCCTTGAGAAATCAGCTGAAATAAAACATGAAACAGGAGGGAAAGCTCTGGGAAAACACGTCTGAAAGAAGCACACGGTCGCCTGCTGATATGACTTCTGTGAAGAGTAACAACTGAAAACTGTAGCAACGTAGCTTTTCTACTGTAGGCTAACTAACAAATTAGCCGTTTCTGCCGTTTTATTTAGCAAGTAACAGTAAATGATGCGACTTAAACGGGAGGATAAAGTAGTTGCTGGACCACCCTGCCCTGTTTCTAACATAACACCAAAATAAACTTCACTATTAGATTGCATTAACTCACCTATCCAGCAGAAAGCCGCAACCTCCGCGTTAGCTTTAAAGTCCCTCTCCTCATCAGCTGCCTCGATCTGGTAAAAACTCCACCCGTGTACACTCTTATTTTCTCCCGGTTATTATTTCTTCTTCTTTTCTTGGCTATTTTTTGTAGTTGTTACACTACTACACTGTTGTAGTTTGTCTGTGAACTTACTTTACTAGATACTGGACACTCATATCTAAAACTCCTGGACAGCTTTCCTCTTAATTCATCAAAGCCGTTAGTTCTAAACATGAACCTTGTCTTCAGTTTGTCTTGTTAAGGTGTTTTTGTTTTGTTTTTAAGGTGCCAAAATTGTGGCAGAAGTTGAAACCTCTCACCAGGAAATGCTTGAATGGCTTCACATCCCCCAAGGGTGCAAAGCCCATCCTTATGAGGAAGTAGAGCCTGGCAGTTACTCCAGCCTCGCTTTGCTATCTGTGCTGCCTCCTCTGCTCCTTCCTGTCCTGTTCCTCGCTGTATGAGAAAGTGGATGACAATAAAAATGAGTGTGGAGAGTAAAAAATGAACAGAAATCGGATATAAAAACATCTGAGGCTGAGAGAAAACAAAATCCTGAACAATTTTGAAATTCCAGCCAGACGCAGGACCACCTAGTGTGCTCACTCAACAGCAAGGACTTTTTTTTTTCAATTTTTTTTTTCTCATTTGGTTTGGGTTATATTTTGGTTTAGCTGGCTAGAAATATCATCCAGATCCAAAACACTTGGTCACTGAATCAGTTCAGAGATGGTCCAGTCAGTTTCTGGGTTGGGAGACTTATCTGTTAGCTGTCATATTTTACTGTCATGAACACAGCTAACAGAGTATGTGAAAAACCTTTTTGTCTCTTTATTTTTCAGTTAAATCTGACAAGAAGGAAGAGAAGCTTGAAGACAATATGAAGAAGGTTGAGCCAGCCGACTCTTTGAATAAACCTGAGCAGAAGAGTGTAAAGGTTGAATATGCAAGCACTGAAGCTCCAGCCAAGGAGGAGAAAGAGAAATATGAGGAAGAAAGGGTTAAAGAGAAACAAATAGATAACATGAAGACGATAGAGAAAGGAGACGAAAAGAAGGAGACAGAGAAAGTGGAGTCAGTTCAGCAGATGGAAGAAAAAGAGGACAAAACACAACAGGCAGAAGAATCGGCTTTGAAAATGGATAAAACAGAGAAGGTAGGAGAAGTTGAGATGATAAACAAAGTAGTTGAGAAAGCAGAGAATGTTGAAAATATGGAGAAAAATGAGATGTCCAAAGAGGGAGTAAGAGCAGAGAACAAAACCCCTGGGAAGGCAGAGAAACCAGAGATAAAGGATGTCAAAGAGCAGCACATAGACAACGTGGAAACAAGCCCAGAGCAACAATCGACTCCTGTCAAGCTTAATACCAGCTGTGACATGATGGAGAAGAAGGCTGAGGCAGAGATGAAGGTGACAGCAGTGGTGGATAACGGCAAGAAAGAAAAGGCTGTCGCAGAAGAAGCAAGTAAGACTAGGAAGGAAGATGAAGCAGGTAAGCCTGAGAAGCCAGCCAAAAAAGCAGCACAGAAAACTGAACAGGTAGTGAAGCAGGACATAAAGAGAGTGGAAAAGAAAGACAACAAGAAGGAGAAGGTTGCCAAAGCAGATGAAGCAGAGAAGGCCAAGAAGCCTGTAGCCAATGGAAACAGCACCACACCAAGCAAAAAGCTAGTGGACAAGAAGACCAAGGTATGATTTTTCAGAGGCACATGCTGCTGATAGTATAAAATAAACTGGAAACAAGTCAGTGTCTAGTTTAACCCTTAAAACTCCACTAGATTGGAGCCCCCAAGTTTTATCATTGGGGTAAATCTTTATGGATATTTTACCCTTTAGGTGATCTACAGTTGTTTCCAGGCATTTATATATCATCCAGGAGGTTTACAATCCAACCCCAAAATGTAGTGTTTATTCAGAGACTTCACAATGATTAATGATAACAGCATTATTTTTAACATTTTCACATTAATGATAACATGGCGGCCAATAATAGAATCAGCAGTTTGCTTTTAAGCAAAGAAGATTTGGTAAAACTAAACTCTGCTGCTCATCCCACAAATGCATTTTACTTCTTATGTGGTTCCATTTAGCAGGAAAATAAACAGACTTTCTAACGATATAAATTTATTACCAAGAAGTATTTTTAAAACAAAGTATTAATCGATAATAAACTTATTTACTGCTGGATAAGCTTAGTTTTTAAAGTGTGTATTTTCAAACAGACATTAGCAGAATTTAACTGGCTAACAGCTAGATTAACATCTTCCCAGTGTTAATCATACAAAGCTAATTTTTCTCCTTATTACATGAAGTTTATAGACATATCTAGTTTGTTCCTTGAGACAGTGATTCCCAACCCTGGTCCTCAAGGACCACTATCCTGCAGGTCTTAGATGTCTTCCTGTTACAACACACCTGATTCAAATTGATGGCTCATTAGCAGACTTGTGCAGAGCTTGTCAGAGAACCATTTAGAAGAAAACATGTAATGCAGAACTAAGCCTGGACAAATGCCCGTACTCTCCTCTGCTGCTTTCACCAAGCTTAACAGGATGGTCTTAGTTATACTGAAAAACGGAAACAAAATTAGAAACATAATCTAGTCTCCTGGAAATATGATGCATGTAAAAAAATAAATAAATAAATTCCAATTTTTCAGTTCTGTGGAATGACATTTGTATTTGAGAAAATGTAGTCTTTGCATAGAAATATAGTATGCTTTTCTTATTGCCCAATTAATGGATAAAGTTAAAAAGAAATATTTGGGAATATTTTATGGACCGAAATATGACATTTAAGAGTGAGTTTTGATTTAAAGAAAATTTTCATTGTCAAGCTGCTTCTGTTTTTTGGTTTTACTTACTAGCATCTGTACCTACAAGTAATGGTTCAGCAGATAGGACTCACAAAAGATCAGAGACCTTTGGATTGGATTAATAAGAATTTATTGTGCTCAGATGGGTGTCTGAAGAATGTTATCCTTGGCCTTGGCTGTTCTTTGGACGTAAGAAAACAGAGTTGAGAAACTGTACGACTATAGTGAAATGTTTTGGGCAGTAAAACAACGTACCAGCAGAAGTAATGTGATCCTGATCTGGTATCTTTACCAGAGAGCTGCGAGCAACTGCTGAACAAGAGATTACAGCAATGAGAACTAGAGGGTTAACAGAACTTGGTTACTCTCATCCAGAGAGGAGGGAACTCCATGAGGTCCGGTGTTTCCTTCTATCCATCTAATAAGAATCCATCTAAATAATCTTTGTCCAGAATCCAAATCCAATCTGTTATAACAGTCCAAAGTTCAAAACCTGTGGGAGCCACAAAAATAGAATAAAAGCTACCATGCCGAAGCAGGCAGGTACAAAAACTCCAGGAAGAGAGAAAACAGGTCAACAGGCTGATGAGAAGGGCTGGAAACAAACGAATACTCTGACAATCTGGCAGTGAGCAGCAGAGAGACTACTGCAGGGTTCTCCAATTCGGTCCTAGGAGGGCTGCAATCTAGGAAATCCAAACTCCAGCCAAAAACTGTGACACAAACACCTTCCCCACATGCAACTGACTCACTGCTATAATCGTTTATGATTTAATTGCTGCTTGTGCTGCCAAACCCTGCTGCCATTATCTTCTTTTCTTCATGCTTATTTTTGCCCTTTTTCTTTGTTTTTCTTCCTTATTTTGCACCCCATCCACCTGGTTTTGGTCGGGCACTGCAGCCTGCTGCAGGGGTCACCAAACCAGGTGTTCCCTCCAAAATGCAGCCGACCGTTTTAGCTGCGGCTGCTGCTAGGCGCCCGGCACCTGCTGCCACCAGCACCTCAGATAAAAAACCAACCACACCCAAGACATCTTCCACAACTGCTGCTGGGCCTAAAAGACCCCCTGCCAATTCCACCACTAGCCGCCCATTATCCTCCACCACAACCACTGCAAGGAATAGTAAATCCAAGGTAAGTGTTAGCTGTCTGGTCCATCAGAAGGGAAAGAGCTGATTTTATACAATATGGGGGTTTAAGAAGTTCTGAACTTGTATTCAGTGTTTTGCCCGTGATACGTGACCCACACCAGCTCACTGCTTCAAAACATGCAGCTTGTGTGCCACTGTAACCAATTAATTACCCAGCTTTATTTAGCTCCTCGACACCCCAGGCTGCAGGCTGACTCAGTTTAGCATGTGCAGTGTGTTGCAGGGTGGTTCAACTGTATGTGGAGCGTAGCATCACCCAGAAGGTTGCAGGGAATATACTCTGCTAAATGTACAATCCTTGAATGGTTGCCCAGTTTACTGCTCTTGTTTGTTTTGCAGATTTGACTTCCTGCTGCTGATGTTTGCCCTCATGCTTCAGCTATTTCTTTCCTTCAAAGCCTGACATTCTCCTTGTTCTGATTTGTTTCTCCTTCCTACACAGACGACCACAGAGAAGCGTCCCCTGGTACCAAAAGCCAGAATTGCCACCTCCAATCAAATCGGTCCCATCGCTGTCACCAAAGATGGGACCACAGCAGTCAATAAAACAACTGCACGAACAGCTACATCTGCTCGCACAACTACCAATACTGTAGCCAGAAGGCCACCAGGTACCAGCTGTTTTATTGGATGACAGGAGTATAATTCCAGATTAGAGTGTGGGATGCAGTCATTGACATATCTTCTGACAATCTGTCTTTCAGCCAATGAAACAGACGACAAGCAAGTAGAGGAGAAGAAGCCCAGCACTCTGAAGACCTCCACAGGTATCATAACACTGCAGTTACTTTATAATAGAACATAAACAACATACAGTGGGGATGGAAAGTATTGACGACGTGAGGACCCAAGTGCAGGCTTGATGAGGCAGGAGGCAGACGAATGCAATTATCCAAGATTTGTTCAAAGGAACAGGGAAAACAGGCATAGACTGGAACATGGGGAAAACCACAACATTTCATGGTTTCCATCCAAACACAAAGCGCAGTCCAAACAAGAGAGACCTTAGGTCATCTATGGAGCTAGGATAGGGACACAAGTTTTGTAACTTGTACAAATGCTGTCACGAGGCCGTGGAAGTAAGGAAATGTAGGCTTAAGGAGGAGGTAGGCAGACTGAAATGGCGTGAGGCTAAACTAACAAACATTAACTTTAACAAACGCTGGCATGGACTGCAACACTGACAACAAACAGTAAGCAACAAACAGAAGCAAGAAACAATGGACTGGCAAAGGAGGAGCTGAAAACCAATGGCTTAAATACACTGAGGGACAACAAGGCACAGGTGAGGAGAATGAGCGAATCAGACCAGGTGAACTTATGACCAGGAACCAAAAAACACAGAATTAAACATGACTCCAAACACCAAAAACATAAACCAAAAACATGATAAAAACCGAAAACCAGAGACAATATAAGTAAGGACCATAAACCATTAATCATGACATGTAGACATTTTGAGATGACCAGAACTCTACCTAGAGCTGGCCGTCCGGTTAAATTGAGTAATCAAGGGAGAATCAAATCAAATCAAATCAAGTTTATTTGTATAGCCCTATATCACAACAAAGTTGTCTCAGAGGACTTTACAG
>JBAMHW010000020.1:26313577-26328654 GCA_037177495.1 Rhadinocentrus ornatus | reverse complement strand
ACACAATTACCGGACTCATTCCCAGTAAACTAAAATAAATACTAATACAGTTTGTGCTAAATAAATCCTGGTACCACCTAAAGCCCTAGGCAATAAAGAAATCAAACATTTCCTGCAACACAAACATATTCACTCTCCCCCATACTTGAACCCTTCCCATGACCTCCTCAAATCAGGAAGTGATGTACTCTTTTCTCCTTTTGTTCCTGGAACTCATAGTACGTGTGGTGAGTATACCCGTTAACTATTTAAACAAAACAGACTGAACCAAATAAACTAAAGTAAATGTTAACAATGGTCTGAGTCTTACTATAAAGAGTGATGGTTGACATTAATATGCACAGGTTGATATTATAATAGTGGCAAATGGTGTGGCCTCACCCACTTTGTCACACCCAGATTAATTACCCCTTCTCCATGATTCCCTCTACCCCTACAGATAACTAGTTCAAAACATTAAACTCATTAAACAACACTATCTTTGGGTGAAAAAACAAAACAAAAACTGAATTTCAATTTCAACACAACAAAAATAAGAAATCACGTGGCACCAAACTTCCTTCATTATTTTCTTGCTAACAGGTATTTAATCAAATGTATCCACAAACACAAGCATAATCACTCCTGGTTGGAACTGGAACAAAATCAATGCAAACCTGCCATTCGTTTCATAACCAATCAAAAAATCAAACACCTGTAACCTCATCGCTATCTCAACAGCTCTGGAAAACTAAATAAATCACTACATCATCAGTAGCTCCACATAAGCTGTGCACTATGTCCCACCTCCATGTTACAAAACAAACCCATTCACCTGAAATCAGAAAGGAATCACACACCTCTGCCACTTATGTTCTGACAACTAGCTATATTATTTCAAACTCTAGTACAGAAATGCGGATTAGGGAGAAACCGGTTTCTTCAATATCAACAACTCAACTTAGACTACTATGGAAGCACCTGAAAACAAAAATAAATAATCCACAAAAAATAAGTTTTGGTCCAACTCAAATATACTCTCAAGCTCCATAGCTGGTGTTGTGCCATAAAGTGATCGTCTACCAGAAACTGATTAGACGGTACTAGTAAGACACTAGTTGGCCAGTTATCTGCATCATATACCTCTTGAATGAAATTAGACCACATTAATGAAGATTCTGCATTTTAGTGCAAACGAAGTACTGTACGTAATTTAAAAAAAATAAGTCATGAACATTAGTGGGAATTAAACTTTATAAATCAACAAATAAATCACACACATGAAGCTGAACACATGGAGCCTAAACATGAAGCAACAACATGCCTGAATTATTATTATCACAGAGACCTGGCAACATGATCATATTTCAGATGCTACAGTGCAGCTAGCCGGCCGCATGTTACACCGCTTGGACAGGAACAGTGACTCCGTGAAAAACAAGGGCGGGGGGCTCCGTATCTATGTACATGGAGGTTGGTGTAACAACAGCACTATCATAGACAGACACTCCTCCCCAGAGCTGGAGTTCATGTCAGTGAGATGCAGACCCTTTTACCTACCAAGAGAGCTAACTGTTGTCATCATCACTGCCACCTATATACCACCAGATGCAAACGTAAACACAGCACTCGCACAGCTGCTTAATGCCATCAACAAACACTAGCGGGTCCACCCCGATGGTGTTCACATTATTGCAGGGGATTCAACAAAACAATTTTAAAATTGATTCTTCCAAAATTTTACATTACAACATGTTACATGCCCAACTAGACGGGACAACACTCTGGATCATGTGTGCTCCAACATCAAGCATACAGAGCTTGCAGAGTATACAAAGCCCTACCCCTCCCCCAACCAGGGCCAGTCAGACCATATCTACCTACTTGTCACCTCAGCATACACAATCAAAGCTCACAAAGAGGACAATCACCACCTGGCCTGAGGATGCCCTCCCCCAACTTCAGGATTGCTATGAACACACCCAGTGGGATGCCTTTCATCATGAGGACCTGGCAACATTCACAGAGACTGTACTGGCTTACATCAAGTACTGCATTGGGAACGTCACTGTGGATAAGTGCATCCGGGTACTCCCAAATCAGAAACCAAAGGTCCACATGCTCCTTCGGGCCCGCGACTCAGACTTCAAATCAGGCGACAGAACTCATTAAAGTGCAGCTCGGGCCAACCTGAAGAGAGGCATCAGGGTGCAAAAAAAGATTACAAGAGGAGTATAGAAGACCATCTCATCAGCAATAATCCCTGCCAGGTGTTGTAGGGCATAAAGAACATCACAAAATACAAAGGTTCTTATATCTTATCTGGGGACTCCAATGAGGCACTTGTGGAGGGGCAAAACAGTTTCTTTGCCCGTTTTAAGTCTCAACATCCCCACTCAGCCACACCACTCCAACCCCCACCAGCCTCCAGTACTTGGCTCCCAGCTCTCCTCCACCCGCACTCTCAGCACCAGCTCTCCTCAGGGATGCGTGCGGAGCCAACTACTTTACTCCCTCTACACATCTGACTGCAGTCCTGCTCATCCAGAGAACATCGTCACATTTGCAGACAACACAACGGTGGTGGGGCTGATTACAGGAGGGAACGAGGCAGCCTACAGAGACGAGGTCCGGAAACTTGGTGAGTGGTGCTCAGTTACGCTGAACATCACAGAAACCAAGGAAATCATCCTGGATTTTAGGCGGAACAGAATCGATACCACACCCCTGTACATCAACAGCAAATGTGTAGCAACACGTTCCTCGGCGTCCACATCTCCATAAACCTCTCCTGGTCTGAGAACACCACAATGCTGGTCAAGAAGGCACAGCAGCGGCTACACTTCCTGAGGGTGCTCAATAAGGAACATCTGCTTGTGACCTTATACTGCTCCACAATTGAGAGGCTGCTGACCTATGCTGTCACAGTGGGGCACTGAGGCTGACAGAAAGAGGCTGCAGAGGGTGGTAAACAGAGCACAGAAGATAATCAGCTGCCCTCTGCCCTCCATGTCTGACATCCATAACTCCCATTGTCTCAACAGGACCAGAAACAAACGCAGTTTGTGTCTGTTTGACCTGCTGCCCTCTGGCAGGTGCTACAGGTCCATACGTGTCTTGCAATGATGCTCCTGCGCTGATCACTTTCTATATTACTAAACACATTCAGACTACTGCACTGATTACTTGCACAGACCTACATTCTACCCCAGACCGTTGTAATAATGCGAACTAGGTATAATAACATCTACTCACACATGTGCAATTCATTTGAGTCTTGAGTGCTTATATAGCTGCTATTTATATTGTGTTCTTAATAGGGCCCGACCCATTAATCGGCAGGACGATTAAAACGGCCAATATTAGCCCTTTTCAAAATGGCCAATATCGGTCATTGTTTCGCCGATTATACGCCGATTTAGTCTTACTGTCTCATAAAAAAGCAAATGCTGTTAAGTGTCGGAGTCTGCAGAATGATGTCCTTGCAACGATTGTCCACTAGATATAGTAACTGCAGAAATAACATAAGTGTACAAAAAATCTGAGAGTACAGAACGACCGTTCATCACTCAGTCAGCTGTAGCTTGGGGGGTATTGTAGGAGGAGAGATGTGAATTCAGAGAGGAACAGGTTTATTCACTGAAGCACCGTTATCAAAGATTACAGCTTTTTGACATTTGAGAAAAGCATATCTGGTTTTTATTTTGGTTTGTAAATGATATATGCCATGATGTATTTAATGTCATGGAAAATATTGGAGTAAAGAAAATGTCAGAAGGCTGCATAAATAATATTTTGCTAACTTCACTCATGTTGGTTATATAAGGCATATACCTATAAGGCATATTTTTCTACCTGTACTTTAACGTAGTACTAATTTGCATCAGCGAGAAGTACAAAACAAGATATATTTAATTAATTCATCATTCATTTATACAATTTATTTATAGATACTTTTTTCAAGGTTATATATTTTAATTTCCTTGTTATTTAATGCTTTGTTGCATGTTTTTGGACATTCTTCTGTTTTAAAGTGATGGTGTAAGCGTTAATGAACCAAAAATGAAGTTAATTTTTTCATTATATTTTTTTGAAAACAATCGTCCGATTAATCGGTAATTGGAATTTTTTCTGCCAAATATTGGAATCGGTATCACCCTCAAAAAATCCATATCGGTCAGGCCCTAGTTCTTATTTTGTGTTCTTTAATTAAACTTCTTAAAAAATAAAATTATTAAAAAATGTTACTACCATTTGTGCACATTTACAGAGCTGCTTTAAAATCCAAATGTACTCTGCCTAATGATAATAAAGGCTTTCTATTGTATTCTTTTCCTGAATATGGTTTATGATTGCACCACCTTTTCGTCGTCTGCAGCTGTAATTAATCCGTTAAAGCACTTGACTTTCTTTGTTAATATGGACACACTGACACTTACATTTGAATACTGTGTCGGTTTTATACCAAGAGGAACAGCCGCAGACCAGAGGGAGAAGCTGAACGATGCAGCCGTCTAAGTCAATTCCTGGCAGACGATCACTTTACGGCACGACACCGGCTCACCTGTTGTTTGGGCAGAACTTTTCTGGTGACGTCCCGGCTGACCCAGACTGCCACTACTGCGCATGTATTTCAAGAACAGATAGGCAGAGAAGGCAGCGGAAAGTACAGGAGTTTAGAGAGAAAAACAAACGTTAAAAAAATAAACGATTACGTCGATTATTAAATTGGTCCCCGACTGCTTTAATAGTTGACGTAATCATGACTAAATTGTCTAATCTTGGCAGCCCTATTTTGAAAATCACTTCCTGTAACTGATGCCAATAGGCTTATTTTATTTTTTGTTTTGTTTTATTTAAATAATAATTTAAAAATTATTTAAATTTATTCAACTTAAATAGTACAATATGTACATCTATTAAGTTAAATTTGCATTCCAGCTGTTGGCTTTTTATTTTATTTCATCGTCTACTATGCCACTCACCTCCACCTGACTCTCCTGCTTCCTCTAACCTCACCTGTGTCCCATTGTTATGCACCTAACCCTTGGGCTTCAGCCCAGATTTGAAGATGTAGTTTTGTATTTACCAGGAGCTGGTCAAATGTGGTCTAGGTTTCCAAGAATTAAGTGGAATTTAGTGGCTCTCACGAGGGTGATTCACTGGTTGCAAATACTGTAATTCCCTTGCAGTACAGAAATGCCTCATCCCAATGTGTGTTTCCATTACTAGTTTACTTGTATCACGTACACGCGGCCGTTGTTTACTGTGCACATGGTCCGTTTTCAAGCACGCCCCTGTTGGAACTAAAGAAACACTGTAGGCCCACCACAGCTGAGTCAACGAAGGGGAAACACTGAATTGTCTTTTGCTAGTTGTTCCCAATTTTTCCTGGGAAAAATTGTGTGTTGCCCTGGGACAAATCAATAGAGTTTACTTTCAGATTTTAATGCGTCAGGGACGCAGGACGCATAGCTAGCAGCATCACTGCCATGGAAACAGACGTTGTCCTGCATTGACCAATAGATTAAAAAGTTTTCTTCTTTGTTTTTTCACAAATTATGAGAAACCAAGTTTTCACGTTGACACTCCGGAAAATAGCATTAAAGTAGTCACACAGAGAAAAAAGATGGATCCATTATTGTTTTTAAAATCGTATTGAGGCCACCCGGAACTTAAGTAAATTGAATCATGATGTGCCCAAAAATTCCCATCTGGAGAAACCCTATCCCAAGTCCAGGTAGTGGTCATATAGCCTTTTCAATTTTCTCTGAGCAAAATCCATAGTTAACATGTAGGATTTATTTATTGTTTTCAGAGCAGAGGGGATTTAGTTGGAACGAGAATCCTTTGCTACTTAACTTTGTTTCTATATAATTTTGTTATCCTGGTATCAAAGATAGTAATACATTAAACTTAAAGACTTGTTCATGTGATTTTATACATTTGTAGTGTTGAGAAATTAATTAACAATCATGATTATTTCTCTGACAATAATCGTACCAAAAGATTCTGGCATCCAAAAGTCTAATCTAAGTGGATTCTATCTGGACGAAAACCTGTGTTGTGTTACCTTGCTGCGTGGAGTCCATGGAAGGCTGGTTGCAATCCTGAGCGTAGTGGCCTCCAACACCACAGTTGTAACAGGAAATGTTCCCGTTCTTCTTGTTGACCCCACCTCCCCCAAGGGCAGCAGCAGGCAGCATCCCCACGTGATTTGTGTACACAGGCTGGTAGACACGCTGACAGAATGATGCCACTGGTGCCATATGCTGCTGAAGACTGTAGTTTGCGGCGGCAGCTGCCACCGCCACGGCAGCCTGGTTGCCCATCATGTGTGATGGCACATCTGCATGGCTGTGAGAGTGAGCATGAATGTAGGAGGATGGTGGTGCAGGAGGTGGGCCAGTGGGGAAGAATGGGGGCAGGGAGGCTGCTCCATTGGCCTGGTGAGGAGGGTGGGCCTGAGTGAGGTAGCTGTTGCTGCACAGGTTTGTGAGGTGAAAGAGAGATGGAGGAACGCTGAACACCTGACGAGCTGCTGCTGCCGCCACCGCCATCTGGTGAGCGGGGAAGAATAAGGGGATCTGGCAGCTGGACCCCCCCCCTACACCGCCTCGACTGCCACAGTTGTTGTGACAACCACAAGTGCCACAGCCCATCAGCTGCTGCTGTTGTTGGGGAGCTGCTGGCTGCTGGGTTTGCTGTAGAGTTAAAGGGTTGCCAGGGGCATTTCCACAGGAAGCAGTGCTGCTGTAGGAGGCGCTGTCGCTCTGTGCTGTGGTGTGGGTAACTGCTGGGCTGAGGCTGGGGGCAGGTCCTGGGGAGTGTGTGGTCACAGCCTGGGGAATGGTGCTCTGTCTGTTTCCCATTGATGGAGCTGCTCCACTGGCCACTGCGGCTTCTAAAGTAGGCATGATAGAGGTGGGCACAGGCGGCAGGGTGTAATGAGAAGGCATGCCAGTCAGTAAGGTCAAACCATGTTGCTTGGCATGAGACGTCTCCACCTGTGGCAAAGAGGAGGCCAGGCCAGGGCTGACGCTGGCTAGGTCTTGGCACGACAGGAGAGGAGAGGAGAAAGACGTAGGGCCTGAAGACATGACATTCAAGGCTCGGACAGGAGCCTGGTGTGAGTGAAAAGTGTGTGGGGCAGCAGGAGGAGAATCCCTACCAGGAGCTCCATCAGCACTGCTCTGGTTGTGGGACAAAGATGTCTTGAATCTCTGAACTAGTGGCTGCACACCAAGGTTTCCTGGAGGGTGGAGGCCGACGGATGAAATCCCAAAGGTTGGAAGCATGTCCCGCTTCTCAAGGTCTCCCACAATTCCATGGCCTTGAATGGGCGAAGGCACTAGGGACAACGGCATCATCCCTGTCCCAGATGGGGACTTCCCATCAGTAATGATGCTTTGGTTGGGAGGAGAAACCAGTGGAAGACCGGAGTCCGCAGGCCCGTGGGGAAGCACAGAGGGAAGAGAATGCATGAAGGAAAGAGGAGGGAACTCTGAGCTGGTTTCTGAGTTGTTGGAAGACAGAGGATGGGCAGAGGAGACCTCTCCCACCACCACCAGATCAGTCTGGTGTGTGAAGATCAAGCCAGGAGCTGGATCTTTACCGCCGTCATCAGAGTGGCTGTCTGTGTCTGAGATAGACAATAAGAGTTACAGACAACCTCAGCATTACTCTTACACCACCTTTGCATACTGTGTCACCTTTGTTGTGGTCATCCTCGCTGTCCAGGCTCTCCAGACCTTGGCGCTGAGGGCTGGATGGAGAGCTGTAGCTTTCTGATGATGTTTCACCACAGGTATCAGGACCAGAACCTCCATCTGGGAAAAATGTAAGTGATAATAACTTTGTGAAACTGGGCCACATACTTCAATGCCTGCATTCGTGTTAATCAGAAAACGAAAAAATAGTCCTAGAACTGTGTTGGTCTATTACATCATCCACTGACCTTTCCCCTGAGGTTTCAGGCCTGTTACCAAACTACCATTGGTCATGAAGGAAACCCCTTTGCCTTTCCCATCCCCTTTTTCCCTGCAGACAGACAAGAAGAGGGGACAATGAAGGAAGGTCCACAGCCCTCAGAAATAGACCCAGACATTAAACTTTAAAAACACATTTCCAGTAACTGGCAAGCTAAATATCTCTTTTGTATTAATGAGTCACCTACCTGTCTGTAGGCAGAGATTTGCTCTTGATCTTCGAGACTGTGTGGCTTCTTTTATCTGAATCCTTGTGCTGGAAGATCAGAAGTGACAGGATTGCAAAGCAAATAGGAAATAATAATAACCACTGTGATCTCTGGAGATCCAACAATGTCTTCCTCCACAACAAAAAAAGGATGTCAAAAATTTATATTTTATAAATATTAAATACATTACCTTTTTTTCTTTTACATCTATCTTTTCTATTTTGACCTAACTATATCTCTTCAGTGTGTCCTGTATATTTTGCATCTTAAAGTTTATTTTTACTTTTTTTTTGTCATTTTATAATGCTGCTGTAACACTAAAATTTCCTAGTCTGGGACAGATTTTGAGTGGGGAGCAGTCAGGGGTTAAGGGCATGGCTCAGGGACCCACAGTGGTTTTTACCTTAGTTGCCATGCTGAGGACTTGAACCCAGGTTCTTCAGACCCAATCCCACCTCTGTAACCACTAGGCCACCTTTATCTCCCCTATTCTCTCTCCCATTACTCTTTTTTTGAGACTTATTTAATGAACAGCTCATAGAGGTGCTGTGAAAGTTTGAAAATGTATACAATTTGACAACTGATGTTTTCCAACTTATTCAGACTCTTTGGTCGTTTTTATTTTTGGCATCAACAGCATCCACAACCCGCCTTGCCACAGATGACGTTAAGTATTAAATAAAAATTGGACCAATTGTTCCTTTCATATAAAAAGACAGACCCCCCCGCAATAATCCACGAAGGATCTCGTGGAGGATATATCGACAGAACCAAAACAGGCTTTTTTCTTGGTCTTGCGGTCTCGAGAAGTTCTCACTTCTCATGGAGTATGTGATAATTACTCCGCTCTGTCACCTCTTTGCCACCACTCAAGCAAGCCACAGTAGAACCGGATAGAAAGCTGAGATTAGTTTGTTTTTTAAAAGTAAGTTAAATTGATTGTCATTTCCTGAGTACAATTTCACTCTTTTTATGATCTGTAAATGTGCGCAAATACAGACTTTATGATCATATGGATCCATTCATACATTATAATTTATATTTGTAACACCCCTGAAATGCATCCAGCACCCTGCCTCTTTTAGGAGGATCAGATCATAATCTGTTTTTTCTAATCTCTACCCTACAAGCCGATTGTTCAGCCGCAACCAGTCATCACACAGACTAATAAAACTTGGTCTAATGAAGCTGAAGATGCTCTGAGAAGGTGCTTTGGCCACAGACTGGAATGTCATTTGTGAACCCTATGGAGGTAAAATCAATACAATCACTGAGTGTGTGACAGATTTTATCAACTTCTGTGACAGCATTGTCCCAACAAAAACAGTGAGGTGCTTTTCCAGTAATAAGCTCTAGATCACCAGTGATCTGAAAAAGCTGCTAAACATCAAAAAGAAAGCCTTCAGGGATGGAGACAACACAAAAATAACTCAAAACAAAGATTTATAAGTGCAAGAGGACTACGGGAAAAAGTTAGAAAGCAGCTCCAGCAGAAAAAGGCGAGGGATGTGTGGTCAGGAATAAAAAGATTACCAGCTTCAAGTTATAAGGTTCAGTTCAGAACAAAGTTCAGCATCATCTCCTGAGACCTCCACCTCTAACCTGTCTGTCTCTTGAGACCTCGTCTACCTCCACCTCTAACCTGTCTGTCTCCTGAAACGTCCTCTGCCTTCACCTCTAACCTGTCTGTCTCCTGAGACCTCGCCAACCTCCACCTCTAACCTGTTTTCTCCCAAGACCACATCTGCCTCCATATCTAACCTGTTTGTCCAATACGAGAAAAGGAGACGAACACCACGTGCGTGTGGGATGAACGACCACTGTGACTGATTGGCTTATGTGTTTGAAGAGATGGGTCTTGGGGGAATTTATTATTCCAGTGTTGCCAACTTAGTGACTTTGTGGCTATATTTAGCGAGTTTTCAGACCCCTCTAGCGAATTTTTTTTGTTTTAAAAAAAGCGACTAACGGCAAATCTAGCGACTTTTTCTGGTATTACTGGAGACTGACGTGAATGAATGTACTTTACTCTTCCCAATGAGGAGCGGATGCTACGCAGACCCTTCACCTGTCCAAAAGCACTCGGATGAGGTCTTCTCGCAGCAGCTCCCAGCTGTATTCAGAGCAGACGACGACGTTCACCTCTTGTACATAACCAAGCTAAAAATAAAATGTACAAAGCTGCTCCTAGATGATCCTGCGCTGGCTTACCATCAGATAGTAATGTATATTAATAAAGAGTGTGGACAAAAATATTTAAAAAGTTAAGTGTTGTGACATGTTCCAGACTCACTGGACTCACTAATTAAAAAACAAAATACACTTAAAAAACTGAAGTAAAAAATAAAGAAAATATTTACAGAATCATTATTTTATTTTATTTATTTATTTGTTTTTGCTTTTTTAAAATATATTTTTAGGTTGTCTTATCCATTTTTGCCTTTCCCACGGCATCCTTCTTTATGGCAGCATCTATTACAACTATATGTACTAGGATGATTATGCTAATTAGCGACTTCTAGTGACTTTTAGCCAACCAATTGCTACTTTTCTTACTGAGGGGTTGGCAACAGTGACTGGAGAGGAGTATCAGTCCCTGAAGCTGCAAATTGCCAGGAACTACATGGACAAGTCATACCATGCCCTATGGGGGATGATGATCACAAAGTTGCCGTTCTGCTTCGACTACAAAGTCAATATCAAATCAAATCATCAAATCTGATTTGATTTGACAAGTTCTATTTCTACTTGTTTTGTATTAGTGTAACATGTTTTTTTTATGTTTTGTCAACTGCTGCACAAAAAATGTGAATTGTAAACATTTTAATTTCTGAATTTATTATTAAAGTATTTATCACTAATACAGTGAATAAGAGAGGACACGTGAATATTTGCTAAGCAAGGTGATTTAAGTGTGCGCCCCTAAATTTTCTGCTTGCGTTCCTAAAAATTTAAGTTAGGGGCCACTGTGATCCTCTTAAAAAAAGTTAGTCTGGAGCCCTGGACTGAACAAGAACAAGGCTGTAAGTGCAGATGGTGTCAGCTCCGGGTTTCTGAAAACCTGCTCCGAACTACTGTGTTGGATTCTTCAACACCTTTGAGTCAGACTCAGAAAAGTGTTCCTGGGCTGTGGAAAACATCCTGCCTTGTTCCAGTACCTTTCCAACCATCAAAATCAAAAGACTACAGACCAGTTGTCCTAACATCTTAAATCCTACTCTAATCTGGACCAATCAGACAGCGCTTTGAGAATCATGTTCTTTGATTTCTCAAGTGCTTCAAATACAATTCATATGCTCTGTTATGTGAGAAACTCCATAAATTCCAGGCAGATACCTCCATAACCACCCTTCCCACTGTATATTTCAGACTTCTAGTACAGCTCAGAGTCCTGTCGTCTGCTGAAATACTCTGATTACTCTGCAGGTGTGGGGATTATCAGTGGTGGACAAGAAGTACAGAGAACTAATCAGTTTGTGAGATGGTGCAGAAACAATTACACTGCTAGAGAAATATGGTCACATTTGTGAAAGTAACAATGGGCAAACTGCATGAGGTCAGAGCCTTTTCAGCGTGCAATGGTCAGTAGAGTAAACCATATTTAATTGCAGATGTGTGGTCTTGTTTATTCACATTGTTCTAGTATTAATCATGTGTTAAACAGCAGTTATTCTGCTAAAGGACAGCTGGAAGTCAAAGCTAGCTAGATGTTTTTCTGTGTTTCTAAATTATCTACTCAAGTTGAAAAGAAATGTTCAAAACATTTTTATTATGTAGTTTCCAGAAAGAAGCCTCCCACGTATAAGTAGAGGTCCTGTTTCCTTTTCCATCTGTTTTCTCTGAGAGAAATCCAGAGTTAATATGTAGGATTTACTTATTGTAGAGCAGAGGGGATTTAGTTGGAATGAGACCCGATGCTTACTTTACTTTGTTTCTATATTATTTTATCTTGGCAACAAAAGCTTAAAATAAATAAAACTTAAAGACTAATAAGGAGTGGTCATGTGATTATTACTTTTTTACATTTATTGTTGGGGAAATAAATTTAATGCAGAATAATCATACCAAGAAAATCGCTAATCCGGGCATCCCTACTCACAGCACCCTTTAATTTTCTCTTGCACCTCACCTGTTCAGCCTCCTGGCTGCTTCTCGGAGAGCAGCTCTTCCTTCGTCTGACTGCTGGACCATTGAGCTCTGCAGCATGGCCTCCCCTCCTCTGTGTGTCCCCCAGGGGGCCTTTGGCACTCGATAAACTGGCAGAGAGGATGATGAGGATGTTTAAAGTAGAGGAGAATCTTTTCTACAAATACAAATATTGAGATAAAGCCAGAGGCAGTGTACTCACAGTTGACATGGACTCTTGGACCCGTGCTTTTTCTTGTGTCCCTGAACATATGACTCTGAGGGTGAACACACACACACACACACGCACATACACAACTGATTGGAACAAATACATATAGGGATAACAGTTTGAATAGTTGCAAAAAAAATACTAAAGCCCGAGTACCCTATTTTAAACAATGACAACTCATGAAAATAAATATATAATTCATAATCAAAGATCTGTTCATATCTCAGATTAGCAGAGGCCTGTACTACGAAGCTGATTTCACTTATAAAGGTAACTATTGAGGGTTTTCCATTCTTACTGGGGTAACTGATTGGCTAACCTGCTCTGGAGCAGGTTGTGTTCTGGACAAGAGATCAGTGAGTATAAAAGCACCACCTGCGGACCAATCAGTTCCCTTGGAAAAGGGCATGCCCATTCTTAAAACATCCTGCCCACTTCGGTGTGCGGAGCACTTTTAGTAGAGATGATTGCGTTTTTTTCTGTCCGATCCCGATACCTGGGGTTTTGATATGCCTTTGTTATTTTATTAAGAGATCTGCTAAATTTATTATTTAAATTAAAAAAAAATTTTTTACACTTTGATGTGTAATGTTTTTATGATTAATAACCTAGCACAGGTTAAATTATAAAACATCAATTACCCATGAAAAAAATGTGCTGAGCTTTGCAGCATCACCAGTGCTGAACTCAGAGAAATTATCTCCTTTTAGCTTCTTTGGCAGCTTTATCTGAACACGATTCACACAAAGCTAACATACTAAAAAAAACTTTGGCCGCACCCACATAGTGGTGGGAATTATTTGCTACTTTTTAGTTAGTTATAATACATTCAATACATTCATAGCTTGAGCTCATGAATCAAAATCTCCTAAAGGTACAGTGTTTAGCTTTTTATTTTTTTGTTAGCAAAAATGAAGAATTGCTTTCATAAATACGTATTTTACCAAAAGTCTAATCACAGTCCCATCCAAAGAGAGCGTTCTTGTAGCTTAGAATTAGATGTTTATAAATAAATAGGTGGTGGCGCACCCAACTGGAAGCCATCTTTGAATACAGTAGCCGAAAGGGGACAAAACTTGTTAGCCTTGTGCGTTTTACCTGCGAGTCCCCGCTGTTTCGGGGGGAGGAAGAGGGCGCGGGGGTGGTGTAAACAAGCCAAGACAAGCGTGGATCCTTCAGCTTGCCAGCTTACATTGAAATGGAGGACCATCTATACTCTTTGCCCACGAGACGGAGGAAAAAAATAGCCAAGAAAAGAAAAAGAAATAATATCCGGGAGAAAATAAGACTGTACTTCGGTGGAGCATTTACCAGATGGAGGCAGGGACTATAAAGCTAACGCGGAGGTTGCAGCTTTCTGCTGGATAGGTGAGTTAATGCAAACAGTGAGGTTCATTTTGCCATTATGTTATAAAAAGGGCAGGTGGTCCAGCAACTACTTTATCCTCCCATTTAAGTCGGATCATTTACTGTTACTTGCTACATAAAACGGCAGAAACGGCTAATTTGTTAGTTAGCCTACAGTAGAAAAGCGACGTTGCAACAGTTTAAAATTGTTACTCTTCACAGAAGTCATACCAGCAGGTGATCCTGCGCTTCTTTCAGACGTATTTTCCGAGAGCTTTTCCTTGTGTTTCATATTTATTTTAGCTGATTTGTCAACGTGATGGGGGTAGTTGTTCTCTTTCTAGTCAGACAAAAATAGACCAAAGTAATATTAGTTTCTCGGCGTGATTTAATCACCAGAACTGCAGCATTCTAACACAAAAATATCTCTCAGATAATAATTATGTTCTATCAATTCGTTGCCCACCTCCCTGGATAAATCAGCTGAAATACATGTTATTAAACACAGAGTAATGTTACAGCAGCGCCGACAGTCCACTGTCTTGCTTCATCAGATTATCTCTGAGTCTGCAAGTCACAAAAACCGACTTCATACGATAACATTAGCTATTAGCATTAGTTTGGTACTAAATACATGGAGGACACATTTGTAACTTATTGGCATAAAAAAATTATAATTATGTATCGTTCTGTGCTTCATCACCTGACGGGACACTCGAACTTCACATTAATGAATCTCCGCGGCTTCCGTAGTTGTAATAACGCTTTTAAGCGGTGAGGCTCAGTAGAGCACTACTCGGTTGCTTGTAATATATTAGCGCACCACTAAATGGGAGTAATTCTTACACACTGGGGCTTTTGAATGTGAAATATCAGCTTAGCAAATGCATACAGTGAGGAAAAAAAGTATTTGAACACATGCTATTTTGCAAGGGTCTGAAATTTTCATCGTAGGTGCATGTCCACTGTGAGAGACATAATAAAATAAAAAAAAAGTATCCTGATATCACAATGTATGATTTTCTAACTATTTATTTGTATAAACAGCTGCAAGTAAGTATTTGAAAACCTGAGAAAAATCAATGTTAATATTTGGTACAGTAGCCTTTGTTTGCAATTACAGAGGTCAAATGTTTCCTGTAGTTCTTCACCAGGTCTGCACACACTGCAGGAGGGATTTTGGCCCACTCCTCCACA
>JBAMHW010000020.1:26299088-26309901 GCA_037177495.1 Rhadinocentrus ornatus | reverse complement strand
TTTCTGTAAAGTCCTCTGAGACAACTTTGTTGTGATATAGGGCTATACAAATAAACTTGATTTGATTTGATTTGTGATTGCTCAATGCTCGCATTGACAGGCTTACACACTTAGAACAGCAACAATCCCCCATTGACAGAATAAATAGATGCTAAATACTTCTTTAGTTATTGTTAATCATTTATTAAGTTTCTCACAACATAAAATTGCTATGAGGCACTTAACAGAGCTTCACTCCCTCACTTCCTTAAAGTTTTACCACTGCAGCTCAGCCATTCCGCCACAGCTAGCGGGAGAAATCTGACACGAAATGATCAGGCTACTTGTCAACTCCTTTGCATACTAAACAAAATGATGCGTATCCCCTATGCTCGAGTGCGAGAGTACACATCAGTGAAAGCTACGTCATAAACGACAGCACTCGGATGCCACGTGAGTATAAATCCGCCTTAACTTGAGGTGTTGGCAACTTCACGTTGAAAAAAAAACCCAAAGCAGTTGGGGCTGTGGGAGGAGTCTGCAACAGAGCGCTGCAATGCCAGTGGCGCTTGATTTGCAACTGAAAACAGCACAAGAGTAAATTGTGCAGCAGCAAAAAAAATCAGATCATCTCATTTTTATGATCATTAAAAAACCCAGATTGTAATTAAGATTAAAATTGCGTTCCTAGGATATTTTCTGTTTTTCTGACAATTCTCTGTAGACCCTAGAGATGGTTGTGTGTGAAAACCAGTCAATCAGCAGTTTCTGAAACACTCAGACCAACAACCATGTCATGTTGAAAGTAATTTAAATCCCATTTCTTCCTCATTCTGATGCTCAGTTTGAACTTCAGGACAGGACTTCAGGCCTTCACCATGTCTACATGACATGAGCTGCTGCCATGTGACTGGCTGATTATATATTTGTATTAACAAGTGGTTGAACAGGTGGACCTGATAAAGTGAAAAGTATGTTGTAGATCACACTGTGCATTATCTTTGTGTAGTTCTTTCTAAACATCCGCAGAATAATTGGGTAAAATTACCTGAGACTCTTCTCCACCTCCCTGCTTTCATACTGGTCTTCCTGGTTCAAAAGTCTCAGGATGCTCTTCTCAAAAGACTCTGTGCACTGATCCTTTGGAAGCTGTGCAGAGAAACAGGAAAGGTAACAGCAGAAAGAATGAGCTGAAACACGTCTTTTAACATGATCTACTTTAGTTTTGCTGATACAGTGTAATGGTTAGCTGGTAGGACTTGAACACCTTAAGAAGGAAATTCTTCAGTTTATGATGCGTTTTGGTCACAGTGCTGAAGGAAGAGTCTGACCACTTCACCTGAAACACAGCAGATAAGATTTACATGTTACATACTTGGCGAAAAGTGAGAACGTTCGTGTTCTCGATACCATAAGAACAAAATGACATAATTTTGCTCTTGCGGACGTGGTCCGGGACATCTTAGGGCTGATTCTCAACGCATCAGCCAAGCAGAACTTTCTTCTCATGGGGCTCTGAGAAGTGTTGTGTGATTGGTCACTTGACAGGCTGTAACAGCGACTCACTTTGTGTTACAATTAGTGCCAGTACATTTGTGACCATTATAAAATACAACTTTATCAAAGGTGACATATTTTGTGACATTTGAGAAAAGCATATCTGGCTTTTATTTTGGTTCATATATGATATATGCATGATATATTTCACGACAAAGAAAATATTGGAGTAAAGAAAATGTAATTTAACATTAAAGGGTATTAGAAGGCTGCATAAATAATGTTTTTGCCAACTTCACTCATGTTGGTTATATAAGGCATACAACTTATATATATTTTTCTACCTGTACTTTATCTTACTTCTAATTTGCATCAGCAAGAAGTACAAAACAAGATATATTTAATTAGTTCATTATTCATTTATACAATTCATTTAAAGATTAACCTTTTTTATTTTTTGTGGTGTGGTGGTTTACGCCGAAGCCTCACAGCAAGAAGGTCACTGGTTCGAGCCTTGAACACTCCCACTCATCCTAGCACACACGCACATCCCCCCACACACACACAGTATAAACATACACACAGCAAACAAACCTCCCAATCTCACTCCCTAGCACCTCCCCTAGCACGAAAAGAAAGCAGACAAAATAGCTGATAAGAGAGGAAAGACTAACTCAGTGGTACGGAAGTGGTTTGAATCAGTATCGCCAACTTAGCGACTTTGTCCTGTTTGTTTTCACTCTCCTCTAGCAACTTTTTATTTTTTTAAAGCGACTAACAACAGATCTAGCAACTTTTTCTATTATTGGAGACTTTTCGGGACTGACACCCCCCCCCCCAAGATATTAATGTCTAGTCATGAAGAGTGTGGACAAAAGTGTTGACATCTTCCAGACTCCTAATTAAAAACCAAATTACACCTAATAAAATTAAACTAAAAAATAAAGAAATATTGACTGAAGAATTTAGTTTTATTTGATTATTTTTTGCTGATCAGGCAACAGTGCATTTGAAGCATTTCCACTCAGAATATGAGTCAGAAGATGAAGCACCAATTGTTGCTCACTCTTTTTTTTTTTTTTTTAAGCCTAGTTGAAGCACCTTTGTTTAAATCTTTAAGAATAACATAGCCTCTGTTGTAGTTTAAAGTTTAAGCTATTATTATTGAGAAAGGTAAAATTTTATTTGACCTTTGATGGTGATATCAAATTTCTTTGTTTGAAGGCTGATTTGGCTAAATACAAATAAATGGTGAACATTCATTTATTGTACAGTTTTTATTTCTAAAATGTTTTACTGAAGGAGTTTTATAGACTTGGGAAAATTATTTTTAGTTTTACAGCATCTGTTGTGGCATTTTTGGCATTTTTGGCAAGTTCCATCGGCCTTGTCATTTTGTTCTTGATTAATTCCTGCCTGTCTTAAGGCTGTTATCCTTCTGTTTTAATCATGCTCTTGGGCAGCCTCTCTTAAAGAACCCTAATTTGAATCCATCAGTTCTTACCTACAGGACAATTTCTAAATTACCCTTTTTATCCAAAGTCTTAGATAAAATTGTGTACATACAATTACAGGCTCACTTGGATTTAACAAAGTTTTAGAAAAATTTCAGTCTGGTTTTAAGTCCCTCCACAGTACTGAAACTGCAGTCTTAAGAGTTTTTATTGACCTTTTTTAAGCTACTGACTCTGGAGGTCCTCCTGTCTTGATTCTCTTAGACCTAACTGCAGCCTTTGATACATTGGACCACCAAATCCTCCTGACATGCTTGGAGCAGTGTGTTGCATCACAGGCACTGTCTTTCACTGGTTCCTTTCTTGCTTGTTGGATCGGTCTTTCTGTGTTCACCTTGAGGAGTTTTCCTCAGCTGTAGTCCCTCTCAGTTGTGGGGTCCCACAAGGGTCCATTTTGGGTTCACTACTTTTTCCCTTGAATATGCTGTTCTTGGGGTCTATTTTTCAGAAGCACAATATTGCTTACCATGGCTTTGCTGATGATGTTCGGATCTATATACACTTAAAGACCCACTTCGTGAAATCATGTTTTTCATGCTGTTCACTTGTCCATGTGGCATTTATTTGATGCTAGAGGACACATCTTGTGAAAAATTTGATCAAATGGCTTTTCTGAGTATTTCTGCATTTAAATCATTGTGAACCAACCAGGAAAAGGCGAGCTCAGACAGACCCTCATTTACATGTCATAACCCCACAGGGCGGGGCCACAAGCTCCTGCCCCGCCCTCTCCATCCGTGATGACGAAGAGATTGCGGATTGTCACGTATGTGCAGTAGCGGGTTGCAATAATAAGATAAAAGCTAATCACGTTAGCTTCCATTATTTACTGAAAAACTTTGCTGTGAGAGAGAAATGGTTTAGGTTTCTCAGTCATCACAATATAACAAACCACACGTTGATTTGCAGTCAACACTTTAAAGAACACTGCTTTACCAACTGGCAGCAGAAAAAATGGGTTTTGCCAGCAAGTCAAAATTAAAGCCGTATGCTGTCTTCTATCAAGACACCATCAAGTGGAGATCCTGTGCCTTCATTGATAAGTTTATTTTTCTGTAAGGTGCATAATCCAACAGAGCCTGCCTGTTAACATTTGCTAACATTGCAAGTTGTGTTTCTTGCTCAATTTTACTCAGCAGCAGCAGCAAGTACACAAGCCTTTTCATGTCAACTGGCTGTCAATGTAGAGCGTATAAATAACTTATCCCGCAATATATCTTGACCGTGCGGGTTACTAGTCGGTCCTCTCGTCAGGAAAATACACAAACTAAATTAATAACTTTTTTATCTCTCTCTAATAGACAAAAATAAAGTTGGAGATAACAGACTGTCAGATTTTCTTCCTGGAGACAGATGTGTATTCCCCTCAGCGCAGAGCACTGAGCAGCGCTGACTCTGCCCACAACTCAGCGGCGAATTTCTAATGAGCTACTGGTCCTGTGCAGAAGCTGAGTCCCGGAAAAGGGCACGGTTTTGTGATTTTTGCCAAAAACTTCATAATCACAATTTAAAGACCACTGAAACATTTTAAATAGTTCCAAATAAGCATTGGACTGGGTCTTTAAAACCACAGGGGCCTTCTCTGTCTAATCTCCTCAGCTGCTTGTGTGATTTAAAAGCGTGGATGGATTTGAACTTTCTCCACTTAAAAAAGTTAGAACTGAAATTGTAGTTTTTGGAAGTTCTGAGCTTCTAAATGGTACAGTAAGTGTTCTTGGTCCGCATACTTCGAATTGTTGAACCAATGTTAAAAATCTTAGCGTTTTACTTATGGCTCCTTTAACTTCCACAGGCAGGTTAATTCTGTAGTCAAAAGCATTTTTTCCATGTAAGGCTGCTTGGCAAGTTGAAGCCCTATTTGTCTAAGCATGACCTAGAAAAAGTCCTCCACCTGCTCATCATGTTCCCATAGATTACTGCAACTCTCTGTATAATGGCATTGACCAGTCATCTTTGCACCGACTGCAGCTTGCTCAAAACGCTGCTGCTTGGTTGCTTACAGGGACGAGACGACGTGATCACATCACCTCTGTGCTTGCCTCTTTTGCATTGGCTTCCTGTTAGTTTAGGAAACCAGTACAAGATTTTATTACTTGTTTTTAAAGCTTTAAACGGTTTAGCTCTCCCGGAGTTGCTACACCAGCATGGTCCAGCCAGGACTCTGAGGTCCTCTTCACAGATCTTTCTGAAGTCTGCTAGACTCAAATCCAGGGGTGACAGAGCTTTCTTGGTTGCCGTTAAAGCTGTGGAACGCCCCTTTACATCAGAGGTCTTCTCAGTCCGTCTCTGGTTTAAAGTCCCTACTCAAGACCTACTTCTTCGCACTGGCGTTTGAACAAAATTGAGCTTGACTTTCACGTTTTTTTACTTTTTATTTCAGTTTTATAATTTCATTTTTATTTATTTATTTTTATTGTTTTATTGTGTAGTGTTTTATTTTCAACTGGGGAGTGTTCTATTTGTTGTTGTTCTATTGTGCAGCCCTTTGGGCAACTGCTGTTACAGAAAATGTGCTATATAAATAAACTTGAACCCCCTGTAGCTTCATAGACTGATGTTTTCTGTCAGCAGAGGGCTCACCCCACCAAAATAAAGACGTATACAGAATAGACTCTCACAGAAAATTAAAGTCCTCCTCTTCTACTGAACCACCTTTGAAGAAAGCGGAAATCACACATCTTACTGGCTCTCGGCAGGAAACACAGGAAACTTTGAAAAGTTTCTGTGAGGAACAAGTAACAGTTTTAAAAATTTGTGGGTTTTTTTTGGTACCTTAACCCTGTTGGGCAAGGATTTGTGGTGATGTAATGACCGCTGTCGGGTGCTGCTACTTACCTCAAAGTTGTATTCCTTATCTGATCCGGTCTGAGAGATGCCCCTGAGCACAATTCCCTCAATATGCACTGCTGCAAACATCAAGTTTAGAAAAGACAATGTAACTATTGATAAAAATCCACTACAAGCATGCATCTGCTTAAGTGTTTCAGTTGACACTGTTAATAGTAAAGTAACAAAATCTAGGAGCCGCGTGTACAGATTTACACCACGACTACTTCAGCAGTAAACCAGGACAAAAGATGAAACTTTGGTTAAATCAAAATGTTTCCCAGTTACTGTGAACAGAAGTTGAATGAAGAGATGCAGTGCGTAGACGATTTCCATTCACCTTTTCTTTGTGCTGCCCAGCGACTGGAGAGTCGGCTCTGGCCAGGAGAGTGGGAGGATGCACACTCTCCCAAACTTGATGAAGAGTTGGGCAAGTAGCCTCCCTGCTGACCCATCAGTTCCTGGAGATCACAATCACACCAGGTTAGTTACAGGATCATATTAGCTCATTTATGTTAAAACTTCACAACAATTTTATTGTATTTAACAGCATTGATAAAGATAATTTTTAAATATCAGGGGTATAATACTTAGTTTTTTCTGCTTTCCAAAATTAATAATATTTCAATATCTTCAGCTTTTCATAAACCATTAAAACCTTTTTTTTTCTGGCACAACTAGTGACTAGTAACACACAACCGAAAGGAAAAATATGATTTTCAGAAGGAAATGTAAACCCTGTTAAAAAGCTAAGCGGCCAACATCACAGTAAAAGATTTTTTTAAAAAACCTAAATAAACAGGCAAGAAGCAGACCTGAAGGGCAATTACAATGTAGCCATCTAACAATCAATAGAGATAAATGCTGTCAAAGATGCACCTCATACCATTATACTGTCCTTTTTACACTGGTTAAAAAACCCCACTGTCTGGCAACTAACTGCAAAGGTATTTAGTCCTCCACCCAAAGAATCTGCAGTAGGTTTTATGTCTGCTCAGATTCAATGGGAACATCGTACCTGGGTGTACATGCTTATTTTCACTGAGGAGACTCCAATGGAGGCAACAATAAATCTATACAGCTCAAATTTTCTTTACAGAAACGCCTCTACCAGTTCCAATGTCTTAAATGGAAGAGGTGACTGCAACGTCTCAGACAAAAAAGGAAAAGAAAAAAGATTAGATTAATTAGCCGTTTCCACGTCTGTACGGGACAGTAAGCATTTTTTGTTTCCACAGGTAAAAACATGAGAAGGATGCCAGAATTTCTGATCTGACTTGTCTTTCTGCTTACTAATCTCTAAATTCCCACTGTAGGGCCTGTTTTGATACATTTATCAATTCTAAAAGGTGGACCCCTCTCATTTCTTAAACATGGAGAGATCTATTTCACAGTATATTTATATCTGATATTTCTGTCAACCTTCTGGCATTAAACACTAGCTGAGCTTTTCATTTCCAACTGTAGGATAGGACAGGCTTGTTTGTCAGCAATCAACATTTCCCTTGCTTCTCTATCTGAGAACTATATGTGTGCTCTTATAATTGATTTGAGTGGTTAGTGTATAAAGTTACCTGATTTAACACTGCAACATTAACAAACAAAAAAATAAGCTAATTTGCACTCAAAGTAAGCATTTAAATTAACTGCAAGTTTAGGATATTTACTTTTTAAAGGCCCTATAACAACTTTAGTTTTTAATTAGCTGACATTAGTAATTAAGTGGCGAAACGTCTATGTAAAAAGCAGCCAGTTTGCTTTTTGTACTTATGGCTAGATTTAATATATTTACCAGATAAACAGAAGTTTTTGCTCCCAGAAGGAATTAATTTAACCTTAGTTTGATAGCAGTGGAAAACTGCAAACTTGGTGAATCAGACACAGAGCAGCTGTTCATATTTTAAAGCTTTTGATTTTGCGTTCTGGATAAAGCTAATCTTCGTGACAACTTCGCATCCAACAAGCAAATGAATTATTTTCACTGTGTGGCAGCACATGTCAATAGTGTTTACGAAAACGAGTCTCAGAAATTTCCCGTACACCTGAACATATTGCTGTGGCCGGTTAAAACCACCTGAGGAGTTGGGTACTGGCTAATGTGTGATCTAACTCGGTTAGCATTAGCATTAGCTGAGCAATCAGCGACAGTTAATGCTAAGAAAATCAGTTTTGTTTTATTCTGCAGCTTAATCTGTCAGTATGTGACTTAACACCCGCTATGCGCGTTTGTTTAGTTTAACAACTTTACCATTTTCGCCCAAGGTCCAGCTTAAAAACACTGGTAGAAGCAATTAATTAATAAGAGCATTTCGTGACACTAATGTTGGTTTAATGCCTATTACCGTTGCCTGGACGTTCATTCTAAACAGCCTCTGCCGTTTCTCCTCCTCTATTGCCAGTTCTATTTTGTCAAGCTGTGCTCGGACAACTTCCCGTTGGTGGAAGTGGAAAGCTGGGTGTAGTGAGGCCATGGCAAAGAGCAGCGCTAGCTGCTCCAAAGCCCCTGCCGCTGTGTAGCTAGCGGAGAGGTCGCAGGTCTGCTCTGACCGCCCGTAAACATTTCCGACATGACACGGTGGATAGAAAAGGTGGTGGGGGTCCCTGAATGGAGGAAGGGAGTAGTCATAATTTCTGTAGAACAAGGCCAGATCCACGCTGCTCAGTATCCGAAAGAGTATTCCAGCACATTCCCTGCTGTCAGATCCAAGGAGAGATAGGCAAACCAGGAGTTTGGACCTAATCACCGGGTCAACCACGTCCGTTAAAAGTCCCAGATCACTCAGACTATTTGCCCGACACTCGAAATCCCGTAAAACCGTATAGTCTTTTCTTGCAAGGTCCTCTAAGTAAGATCCCAAAAACCGGAGCTCCAGGGGTTGGCACATATGTAGCAGCCCGCACATGAACTCAATCCGTTTAGCGGGGTTTAGATGCAGGCCGAACCACTCAAAAACGCTCTCCTTGTCCAGCTGCGAGGCATACAGTCTCGGTGACTCCTGTAGCCTTTCGTACACCGAAGAGGGAGATGCCGCCATGGAAATACGTTTGTGCTTCGACGGATCCAATGACTCGTCCTCCGCTGTTTCGTCACCTCCTTCCTCGCCCGCATTCATCGGTAGCTTCATTTTCAGCATTATCAGCGATACACGATAGGCTTCAAACTGTAAACAATTAACTAATATTCATTATTTATTACGTACACCACGTCGTAAAACTTAAAACTGTCACAATTTAAACTGTATTTTACTATTAGCTAATCATCTGACGCGTAGTTGGTGATGAAGGCTCTTGTTTTTTTTTTTGTTTTTTTTTTGGCAAGTTATTTTCTTCTTCTATTCCTAATTTCCGGTAGTGATTATGTTTGATCAGCTCGTTGCTGCAATCAGGCGGTTGTTAGTGAACTTGCATTAATGTTATCCGCACTAGTGGCAGTTCTCAGTTTTATTTTGGATCTGTTTTCACCCTACTTGAAATAAATTAGCTGTTATATTAATACATAGGTAGTCCACATTGCAGTTCAAAAGTGACACATCATTAATGGCAATTGTGTTAAAGAAGGTATCTTATGTTTGCTTGACAGCAAAGGTCTGCCATAAACTTTAAAGAAATTCAGTTATTCAGTGTATTCACCTACAGTGAACATATCTGGCTCTCATGAATGCTTTTTTAATCCCACAAATTGAAGTCTTTTGATTGATGTGTTGCTTTTAAAAAGTATACCATTAAATTAACATGTAGTATATTAAACCTAAAAAATGCATATTTTCTCACATTTGGTTTATTAATCACCAGATAAGATGGATGAAAACCAAACCCTTCAGAATAATGGCTGTTTCAGAGTGATGAACGAAAACTAGTGAACTTCCAGAAACTTTAAGACTGGACCACTGCAATTCCTTATTATGGTTCTATCTAAAAAAAATGTTCCTCCACCTAATCCAAAATGCTGCAGCAAAGGTTCTAATGAGAATCAGCAGCAGAGATCACATTTCTCCAGTTTTAGCCTGTCTTCACTGGCTCCCTGTTTAATCCAGAATATAATGTAAAATTATTCTCCTCATCATTTTACCACTCCTCATGCCCCCAAAAATGAAAGACAGCTAAAATAATAACACTCCTCAAGAACAAAATAACTACCTTTTTTAAAGTACAAACATAAATCCTAGCAGTCTGTTAAGTAAGATTATGGAGAAAATTGTCTACAGACAGCTGGAACATTACCGTCTATACCAACAATCTGTTTCCATCATGCCTACAGGAAAAAAAATCACTCCTCAGCCAAGGTTCTGATACTTCTCAGTTGCTTTAGATATTAACCTTGAACTATTATTAAGAAAATGTTAATGGTATGCATATTGCACATGATGCATGCTCATCAAAGACTTAAAAAGGGAATCAGACCTGCAGCTCATTCTACTCTGCTGCTCAAGTCCTCACTAAGACCAAGAAAGTGGACCACAATAGTCCAGCTCTGAGGTCTTTACACTGGCTGCCTGTCTGTCAGAGAATAGACTTTAAAGTTCTGCTGTTGGTCTATATAGCTCTGAATGGTTAAGACAAAAATACATCAGTGAGATTTTGACCCAGTATTAACCTACCAGACCCCTCAGGTAAACTGGTTCTACTTTCTCATCAGTTCCCAGAGTCAGAATTACACATGGAGAAGCTTCTATGCTTCACATGTCTGGTAAAAGCTTTTTTTAATGGCGAGTTATACATATTTTAAGACAGCACATCGACATACAATGTGCCAGTCTATCAAATGCTGCTCAGCTTAAAACATAAATAATTCCGTGTTCTACATTTTCTAGATACCGTACAGTTACAGTTTCATATAGGATATAATGGCAAGCGCCTCTTCCTGTGAGTATTACTCCTGAAACACAATCAGTTAGATGTTATATACGAAGTCAGTGGTAGTTGTACTGTTCTTCACGGCTGCCTTGTACAAACACTCAGACGGGAGACACGTGTAGCTCTCTTAACCGTAAGCTTTA
>JBAMHW010000020.1:26236988-26259650 GCA_037177495.1 Rhadinocentrus ornatus | reverse complement strand
ACCTCTTAGTAGAAACAAATTAATCTAAAGATGTGTGATTTAATGCTTGGATTACCGCTGACAACAGAGAGCTACACCATATACGTGCAACAACAGAATGGACTCACCGGGAAATGACGAATTGGCTTATTGGCTAATTACTGGAGTCCACAGTGATCAGGCTTACTCTGCAGCCTAATCAGACTCCCAACCCTTATATGAAGGTCCTTGGGAGTCTTACCCACTTCAACCAGTACAGAAACATCAATACAAAAAAACAACAATAATTCTGCCACGTCTTGCTTCCACCCACAACACAGCCACCACGGTTGATTGCAGGAAAAGAAACCACTAATCAAGATGGTAATCCAGGTGGCTGCAGCAAAACTGGCAATGCCACATAGTGGCCAGGAGAAAAACAACATCCGGCCAAAAAAAGATGAAAACAATTATTAAGTGTTACCTCATTTTTAGCTTTATTTATTTATCTTTTTAATCGATTAATTTATGTTTTGTTTTTTCATTAATGTTTACTGTTTCCTCTAATTTTATTTAATTTTAACACTAGAGCGGATTTAAAAAAAAAAAAATTAAAACTGTTTTTTGCAAGGCGCAACAAAGTTTATATAGTAGAAGTCAAAATGAGTAAGCGTGTCCAAACATTTGACTGGTAATAGGTGGGGAACAAATTCCTCATCCTGTCCAACTACCATCCCCTTGTCACTCATCAACGTTGGAGATGCAGATGTTCCCTTTTGAGATAAATGCAGCTTCTCAAGAAAACATGACTCCAGTCTGGACCTGACACGATACATTTTACCGTTCAATACCTCAGTTTATAGAAATGCTTGGACTATTACATGTAGAAAGTTATTGAAATAAGAATCAATGACTAGTGACACAAACTCAAGAACTTTAACGTCAGTCCTTCTTGGTCTGATGTTATTTATCTATTACTTATTTACTTATTTGTTTTTAGCTCTGACTGACTATTCAGCAGATGTGTGATTGTCATAATAGTGAAAAGTTATTTGTGGGGTTTAGAAAACTTAATAAATATATAATATATATATATATTTTCTAGGAATGCACAATATATCGGCATTATTATCGGTATAGGCCTATGTTAGTCATTTTTTATCATATCGGTATGTTTCCAATAAGCAAAACTGGGCTGATATTAACAGCTGATATTTTTTTTTGTCTACTGTTTGCTCCTGTTTGTGTACCTGTGTTAGGAGGAGGAGAAGTGGGTGGGGGGGTGGCCATGCGACCATGTTTTGACCTCTGACAGAGATGTAGCACTACATTGTGGGATGTAACTGAAGCTAGAAGCAATGTCAGCTGTGTGGTAATTTTTTACGGTGTCAAAAGAAGATACTTGAAAAGCAGTATGCAATATTTGCAAAGTCGAAGTGATGCGAGGAGGATGCCATCAAATGTCATCTGAAAAACTACCATCCAGAAGCTCACAAAGAATGGCGAGAAGCTAAAGCCCCTAATGTTAGCATTATTTTTACTTTGTACAGAATCTGATAATCTTAAACCTTTTGAAACAAAATATATATATCAACATTGGTAAATATCGGTTATCGGCCATAACAACAATATTAATATCGGATATCAGTATCGGTCAAAGTTTTCAAATTGGTCCATCCCTGAAATTTTACCAAACATTTTCAAAAGTAAGGTCAAGAAATTAACTGGGAAGGTTTACAGTTGGGATAAAGGAGGCTTTTTGCTTCACCACTCCACAGGAGTGATATAGCTGGTATAACGCAATGTCCTATTTGTGTCCTCAGTGTTCTCTGAACCGCACAGCAGCAGTCAAGAAAGAAGACTGTATCTGTGCAGTTGGTCCACCAGGACAGCGTGGCCCACCGGGACGCTTGGTAACAACACACGCACACACAATCCTGTTTACATTTTAGCTTTTAGCAGTTTCCCACTATATCATTGCATTAGTACATGCTGGTTTCCAGTTTTTCAGAAAATTGCTGTTTGTGAGAACTCGATGTGGCTTTAATGCATTGTATGAAATCTGTATGTATGAAGATGTTCTTCGGTTCTCTGCTAATGACGTGTAATGATGTTTTATTGTAATAATTCACTTCTGATGAGGATTAATTTATTCATTCTCGTGTTTAGATAAATGCTTTAACATGCAATTAAGAAAATAAAAAAAGAACAAGACTAAGAAGAAAGTGTTGATGCTTTAAATTTCTGCTGTATTTCTTTAAAAAAGTCATATATACATACATTAAAATGCTATTGTTGAAAAAAAGAGGTTTGTTTAGCTTTCAGATGTTCACATTTTAATTAAATCCTTGTGCTTGAAGCAGAACTTCTGCAATTTGGTAGAATTTTTGAGGAGTTATATTACGGATCTTGAGGAAGATATTTGTGTAAAAAGATTAAACTGACTAGAGTGAAGCATGACCACAAAGGAGCTATAAGAAATATCAAATAACAGAAGAACATACAAAGGGTAAAAGACACATGATAACTCATACTTGTTTAAAAGCCAAAGAGAAAATTTTGACAGCCGCCTTAATTGAAAGAAGCAGGACTTTACCACAGCACTGACTTGTGAGTCGAGTTTTAGGCTGGTTTCCATTTTTATACCTAAATTTGTGATGCTGGATTTTTAATGTGGTGCCAGAGAGGAACCGTCAAAAGAAGGGGTACAGCTGGAGTCATTGGATTTAAACACCATGACCTCTGTCTTTCTTTCATTATGATTGAGGAAATTCAAAGCCAGCCATCTCCTGATCTCACTGAACAATCAAGGAGAGGCTGAACAGAGCCACTACGCTTTAAAGAGAAATAGACTTGGAAGTCATCAGTGTATAAGTGAAATGGCATGCCATGCTTTCTAAAAAATAGCACCAAGTGGCAGCAAATGAAGAGAAAACAAAAGAGGACCGAGAATGGAGCCCTGTGGCACTCCCCAGTGGAGGGCGGCAGAAGCAGAGGTAAAATATCCATCATGACAGAAACTCTAATCAGAGGGGCAGGACCAGAACCATTGCGGAATGATTCTGATGCACACTCACTGCTCTAGCCTGGAGAGGAGAACATCATGGTTTACAGAGTCGAAAGCAGCTGGTAAATCTAAAAGCACAAGTAAAACACAGTCCCCAGAATCCATTGCTAAAAATATGTCAATAAAAGCCCTTAAAAGAGCTGATTCAGTGCTGATTCAGCTGGAATAGACAACTTTTTCAAGATTTTGGACAAAAAATGTAACTTGGAGATTGACCTAAAATTAGACAGTAGGAGGCTCGAGGTCAGATTTCTTTAGGAAGGGTTTCACCACAGCATGTTTAAAATTGCTCAGTGCTTCACTAGACGTCAAACTAATATTAAGAATAGAGTGACCAACAGTAGGACAAACTTCCTTAAGAAGATGTCGAGGAACAACATCACAGGGACAGCCAGATGGTTTCACACTGGTAACCAGCTTCTCTAACACGGAAAGGAAAATAGTAAAACAGTAAAATATATAATAACCAATAAGAAGATGTTGTCATTTAAAGGTGGAGTTGCTGCTGACAGCATTTAGAAGTCTTATGGCCTGCGGTATGAAGCTGTCCCTGAGTCTGGTGGTACGGGCTTAAATGCAGTGAAACCGCCTTGCACAGGAGGGCAGTGCAGCTGCTGTACCAGGTGGTGATGCAGCCAGTCAGGGTACCCTTAATGGTGCACCTATAAAAGTTGCAGATTATCCTTGAGTCCATGTTGAGCCTCCGTAGCCTGCGGAGGAAGAAGAGCCTCTGTCTGGCTGACTTTATTGAATAAAGTCAGTGTGATGAGTCCAGGTGAGGTCTCTTACTGATGTGGACCCCAAGGAACCTTAAGCTGCTGACTATTTCCACCGTAGCCCCGTTGATGGAAAGGGGGAAATCAGTTCCTTAGTTTTGTTGACATTAAGATATTAAGATGGAGATTGTTGTCCTGGCACCAAGATGTCAGGGCTCTGACTTCCTCTCTGTAGGCCGTCTCGTCATTGCTCGTCATTGATTAGGCCAATGATGGTTGTATCGTCAGCAAATTTAATGATGGTATTGGAGCTGTGGGTGGCCACACAATCATGGATTAAACGAGGAGTACAGCAGAGGACTGAGCACACAGCCCTCGGGTGCGCCAGTGTTCAGAGTCAGGGCAGAGGATGTGGTGCTGCTCATCTGGACAGCCTGTGGTCTGCCTGTCAAGAAGTTCAGGATCCAGTCACAGAGGGCACTGTTGAGCCCAAGGTAGGGCCAATCAGCAGGATGGCAGGCCTTTAAGAAGGAGGGAGCTACAGCAATCGGGGCAGCTGTGTTCCATTCGGCCCACAGCTTGCCAACTTTGGGATTTGTCTGTGATGCTGGTCTGTGTTTGTACTAGTAGGTTGTAGGAGCATTTGGAATTTTCCTTGGTTTGTTGTTTGCACAATTGTGACTTAGTTTAAAAGAATTGAGAAGAGAAGCTCTCGCCTTTTGTGAGTAGCTTTTGAGTTCAGTTTGTATAAGAGTTGTTTAAAGTTTGTATAGGTCTTTGGTTTGTTTCAATAATAGTATTTTGATATTGGATTTTGGCTTGTTGGATTAGGTAAAGTTAAAGTTAATGATTATTAGTTTAATTACATAAACGGAGTTGTTTACCTTTATAATTAATTGTTAATTGTAATTCGTAACCTCAATTGAGGACACCTTTTGTTAATTTGTTTTCCTTTTTTATTTTGTACCGGATTAGATATACCCAAATCTAGGACACCTTTCGTTATTTATTATTATTAATTTTGCTGCATGAACCTGGGTTTTAATAAATCCCTGTTATATCTCTGAGTTTGTCCGGTATTGTTTTGTTATTGACCCCGATTCCCCCTAGGATTAGAAAGGGGTCATAACACTCTGGTCCAGATGGGAAAGGACAGTGTGGAGGGTGAAGGCGATGGCATCTTCAGTTGACCTATTGGGCCTGTAGGCAAACTGAAGTGGGTCCAATGAGTCCGGGATGGAGGAAGTGATGAATGATTTGACTAACCGCTCAAAGCACTTTATGATGGTGGAAGTGAGTGCTACTGGGCGGTAGTCATTCAGGCAAAGGATTTTGGTTCTCTTGGGGATAGGGAGAATGATTGTCTTCTTGAAGCAAGTGGGGACTACAGACTGGAGCAGTGACATATTAAAAATGTCTGAAAAGATTGTTTCTGTTTCAAAGGATGTTTTGGTGTGTCATGATGACATATTTTGATGCTACAGGGTTTACGAGGGGAGAAAGGGAGAGAAGGACCTGATGGTAAGCCCGTAAGTGCTAATCATATTCACTGTAATTTTCATATTGTTGCCATGTCAGCTGTATGAAGCTGATGAAGTTAGGATATGTTGTCGATGTTCTCAGGGTAAAGATGGGAAACATGGTGATCCTGGCCCTCCTGGATTAGCAGGGATGAAGGTGAGACTACCCATCTCTCTGTATTTGTATGCTTAGTAATCAGTTAGCTTAGACAGTAAACTACTGTCTTAGCAGGTGATCACACTTTTACTGTCCTGATTCCCAGGTTCATCGTCATAGCAGGGTGATGAAGATACTCTGTTTGGGTCTTAAAAGTCTGCCACTGTTATGGAACATAACTTTTAAATGTTTCTGTATTACACTAACTGCCATATACAGTGAGTATTAATTGTGTTTCATAAATGTGACTTTAGGAGCCATAAACTACTCCTTTGGCTCTAAAATTACTTTAATGGGTTTGTCTGAAAAATTTGACAAATTCATGTATGTGTGCATGAAACCCAGTTATTCCCAAACCGCACCCCACACACTCCCTATACACATTAAGAGATGGGATATACTTGCTGCATATGTCAATGTTGCACGGCATTTGTGTCCAGGTGCTCTTCATAAAATTAGAATGTCATGAAGAAGTTGATTTATTTCAGTAATTTTCCTTCAAAAAGAGAAACTCATGTAATGTAGATATTCATTCCTCATAGATTGACAAATTATTTATTTATTTATTTATTTAGTTAGTTAGTTATTTATTTATTATTTTTTTATTGTTTTTAAGACAATACACTTTATACAATGCAAAAAGTCATATTGTTAAAATGATTTAAGCTGTAGGTTTTGAGGAATTTTCTTTAAGTGTCCAATCTAATCTACTACTCTGCTGGATAGGGAGAAGAAGGTCCAGCAGGACCAAGAGGAGAGCCTGGTCTTGTAGTAAGGTAAGTATTTCAGATGCATGCAGGTCAGTATTGTCTTTTTCTACCCTGCAGCCTGTATGACAGTTACCTGCCCACAGGGAGACAGAGGAGAGCCAGGCCTACAAGGACAACCAGGACCGGTAGGATCCAAGTTCAGAAATGTTTTTATTTCGTGTGTGTTGCAGTTGTAGCTCTGTAAACCATCTGGAATGTAAAAAATGTAGGATAATAATGATAAAAGAAAAATGACCAGAGCTGGATATTCTGTAATTACTTGTGCAAAATATCAACAGCTTTTTTATGTGTGCAGGGACATCCTGGTGAACCAGGACTTCCAGGACAAGCTGGGCCTGTGGTAAGATATACCTTCCTTCAGCAACCTACTTAGATGATCACCAAGTGTCACATTAACTGATGTAATAGTGTTGGATTGTCTACTCAGAGTGCTTTTTGTCCAACCAGGGGGAACCAGGACTACCAGGAACCGTCACACTGTTTGGACCAACAGGACTAAAGGTCAGTACCAACTAGATTCTAAAGAATCAGCTAACAGTCTAAAACATGTGGACACGCCAACATTACATCCACCAGGACCTTCCCCTGGTCTGGAAAAAGGTTTCCTCGTGATTAGTGAATTTCTGCTGGGATGAGCTCGACTTTTAGACACAGCAGCTTTAATGACGCTGATGCTGGTTAAAGAGATCTGGTTTGTAGGAAGTTATGTTAGGATGAGGGTTCTCTGCAGACTTAAATAAGTCAGTCTTAACTAGGACAGGAGAAAGACACACTAGACATGAGAACATCCATTTATACAAACATTTCAATGCTCACAGTCAAACATGATTGGTTGGTTTGGTATTATTAATTTTTAGACTTATTTCTTTCCTCATTTCAGTTCTGACTATACAGGCAAGGCAGGTATATTAGTGTAGCACATTTTATTTACAAGACAGCTCAAAGTACTTTACATAAAACATTAAAACAAGTGCAAAATTAAAAAAGCAGATTAGAATAGAGAAATTAAGATAAACTTAAAAGAATAAAATAAATTAAATAGAAAAAGAACAAGCAAAAATAGAAAGGACCAGGCATTGGATACAAACAGACATAAGTGGGATAAACCTCATCCACACCATCACTGTCAATGACATTTGTGAGAAAATATATTCATAAAGAAAAGGAAAACAAGTTTTAAAAGCCAATTTACTGGAATTAAAGTTTGGACTAGAGGTATTTTGGTAGTTTGTTCCAATATAAGGAGCTGAAAAACTGAATGTTTAGTTTGCACCGTTAGGGTGGAAAGCAAACTTGACCCAGATAATCTTAGAAGTCTCACTGGCTTCGCACAGGTGAGCACGTATATATTTGGACCAGAACCCTTCAGAGCCTTGGACACCAGCAGCAACATTTTATAAACAGTTCTTTGTCTCACAGGAAGCCAGTGGCAAGATGTGAGAACCAGAGTGATACATTCCTTTATTCTCGGTCTTTGTGAGGACACAGGCCGCAGCGTTCTGGATTAGTTAGAGTTGTCTTACTGATTTTTTAGAGCGACCTGTAAAGAAACTCTTCGGGTGGTCAAAGGCTGACTTGCTTCCTGATTTAATTTGACTGTTCAAATTTAGTCCAAAATCACACCAAGATTTCTGGATTGACGACTGAAGCTGGACACTAATCATTGGACGCCCATCTCTGTTTCCAAACAATGATGTTTTATTTTTGTTATGTCATCTGACCATAATTATGATCACTTTTGTTTCCATGATCCAAGATAGAGAAGCATAGAGATGTTGAAAGATGGAGCTTTTGGGGACTCTGTATGTCATCTTCGCTTGTTTAGATCTATAGTTACAAACTGAGATGAGATAGTTTCAGTTTGTTAAGTAGGATTTAAACCAAATCAGGACTGGACCAGAGATTGTCACCCCATTTTCCAGTAGGATGTTATGGTTGAACGTGTCAAAAGCAGAACTGAGAACAAAAGCTCAGTGTCCACCAAAGATGTCCTGCTCAAGATGAAATGGCTTGTATAAAGGGCCTAAACAGCCAGGTTGCAAAATATGGAATTTAGGCGCAAACCACACCACGCAGAAACTCAAGTTTACACATTTTATTAAACAGATTGTGAAACAGGCAACTGGAGAAACATTGAAGATGGAGAGGAAATTCCAAGCTTTTGGCATCACTGGGAGAGAGGAGAGGCATAAGTCAATTCCCACTGATAAACGATTCAGGATAGCTGGCAGTGTGAGAATGGACAGAACTGATTGAAGAGCTTATTTTTTATTGGGGAAGTGTCCTTCAAAGAGAGGAAAGTACGGCTGCTTACTTCCAGGTGAACATGGAGTGGATGACCGGTGGAGGAGCGAGCGGGTAGGGTTCTCAAGCAGGACAGGATGACACCAAGGCAGCTGACGATCTGGCAGAGAGCAAGGGGGTACCTTTTCCCCGTAGGCAGCATATCAGCCGAATAGGGACAGATGCATTAACTATGTGGAATCATAGTGGCCCAATGCCTTCCTTGAATTATAACAAAGAATGAGACAAATGAGAATTGTGGACATCCTGCAGTTTGGGTTCTTTCTTTTTGTCATGTGGCTTTAAACAGAAAATCCACAATATATTTAAACATGGACCTTATTTAAACTTTGTTCTTATTACCGAGATGATGTAGTGACAATTTTTTAAAATTTTTTTATGTTTAAAACTTTGACCAGAACAGTTCTGTGGTCAAAATCCTGTGCCCTCACACCTCCGCTGGTATGCATCTACTGAGGCTTGTATTCCCTGAATAAATCTGAAGTGCAATTTGAAACATGATTTAGGGGAAAATGAAAAATATAGTGGTCTATTGTTTAGTTTATTATGAATAACTTATAAATTAATTCATATTTTTTATTGTTGTGTTGATGCTGGTAAACACCAGTGCAGCTTTTTTCCCATGCAGTGAGTGTATGAAACAGTCTCGTGTGGCTTAATGAAAGCGCACATGCACAGCTGCGAGCACGCCCACCAGCTCAAAGTGTGTGAAGCTATTTTCATCCTCCTCTGAACACTAGCTTCACTCAGTAATTTAGAATTCTTCCTCTTATCATAATAAACTACTTTCCCCAAGAGTCTGGAAGTGTTTAACACCACCTGTAGGGCCGTGGGATGAGTGTGTGTGTGCGTGTAGTGTTGCCTGATGAAGAACCATTACTCAAAATACTTAGCTCATAATAGTATTTTTGTTTTTGCCCGAATATTCAATTTAGAAGAGAACTTTATTGTCAGTGCAACGAAATTACAAAGCTTTCCAGTCAATGCAAAGCAGAATAATAATAGAATAAAATAGAATAATTACAACAACATAAACAAGACAAAATACAATGTAACTACAACTTAGTAAATAAGATAAAATAAAGTCATGAAAGAACTACACAGTGGTCGCACCGCAACCTCACAGCAAGAAGGTCGCTGGTTTTAGCCTCAGCTGGGGGAGGTTCAAATGTGGGGGGCCGGTGGCCTTTCTGTGTGGAGTTTGCATGTTCTCCCCATGTATGCGTGGGTTCTCTCCGGGTTCTCCGGCTTCCTCCCACCGTCCAAAGACATGCATGTTAGGTCAATGTTCTGTCGTTCTGCCATGTGCCACCATTTTTATTTTAGATATAACACTACTGGAGCTAAACAGACTTGGAAACAAGTCAAAACAAATACAAAAACATACTTCAAAGCAGTCTATGACAAGGTTTTATTTCTTTATCAAAAGGATGCATCTGTTACTAAAAACTCTCTGCTAAGAGCTCCTCATGATCCACGAACCAAAGGGTACAGAAAGGGTACAGAAAACCCTTAGTAATGATAAGAGAAAAACCGGCTTTGTAGTACAGGCCTTTGTTGTACGTTTCCTGTATTTAAAAGATCATTCTTCACTGCTCAATCTAAGTCTGAGGCCATGTTTTCCAGCCAAGAAAGGATAGGGTGATCCTTCTGGGTTGGGAGTGTTGTTGCCTGAAGTGGAGGAGTTTAAGTATCCAGGATCTTCATGAGTGATGGTAGGATGGAATCAGAGATGGGCCGATGAATTGGGGATTTATAAGAAGTAATAAGTGCAATGCACTGGTCCATTGTGATGAAGAGGGAGCTAAATTGAAAGGTGAAGGTTTCAATTTACTGGTCTATCTTCATCCTTACCTTAAAGTGTCCACCACCCACTGGGAAAGTTCTAGGACATTTGGGTGGGGGATTCAATATCTTTTCTGGCCGAGGAATGCCATGCAGAATAGAAATGGTTGGATGGACTTCAGCTGCTGTCAAGTGCAAGCTGAGTTTTGATTGGTGGTACTCGAATGTAAGTCTGTGTAACATGTGGTCAGACATGTAACTACAGAAGAAGCACAGATCGTGTCCTCTGTATCGTTTTTGGGAATGTGGGAATTCAAATGACCCAAAGAGGTGTTTACAGTTACTACAAGTTGGGTTCTTTAGAGGCAGAGTCTACCAAATATCCTTTAAAACACCTAACACAATAACAGAAAAATGTCGAGTAATTGCCTGGAGAAATGGTTAACAAAGAGACTGGCTTGTGAATAGAATGATAGTGAATCCAGATGTGAACCAAATTAGTGTTCAGTGTTGTTGCTGCCTGAGGAAGCATGGCTCGTTGACTGTAAAGAATTTCTCCTCACCCATCCATGACTGCTCCATTGAATGTTAATGAGGCCTAAATGTACATCAACTGTGAAAGGGTTCAGGCTGTCAGTGTAGCCTGTAATCATACACATAAAACTCCTCTTTTTCAGCATCTTATTCTACAGTAACCTTCAAGATATCTGGAAGCTGTCAGAGCTGTGTAGCAAGCACTTTTTTCAGTTCTAAACTGTCAACAAACAAAACAGTAATAAAATAGTAATGTTTTCTGACAGCAACTGTAATGTTAACTCCTAAATATAACATCTAAACATCCCTAATTTTTACATTGTGTTAATGTTATCCACATCGCTGTTACTCACCTTTGACATGAAGGAAAAATACTTTGGGCCAATTTTTTATTAAAATTTTGATAAAAAATTTTGATTAAATTAATCACAGCTTACAAAATAATCATAATTAATTGCCATTCATGACTATGCCTAAAATCTTCCTGTTTTTACTGTATTGTATCAACAAAAAGAATCAATGCTACAAATATTTAGTCTTATCTTACCTTCTCTTGGGTAAATGTGAGATGTCCAAGAGTTACTAAATGCAGCATATAATGTACCTCTATATGTTGTTTTAAATCATCTTTACCATGTTCTATATAATAATTCAAAATTCATATATCATCTCACCAACCATCTCAATGGTGATGATATCTGTCATAAAACCAGCAGATGTGATGACTAAAGTTAAACAGCCAACATTGATGAAGAAACTCTGATAAAGCTGATGATCTCGCTAAAAACATATTTTTCGGACGCTATGAATGAGGGGAAAGCTTGATTCCTTAGCTCCGGAGAAAGCATCCAATATTAGCCAAACACTGCACATCTAACTGCAAGTTGATGAGAAATATTACTAAAGATGTCTACAGCGCAAAGACAAGCAGAAATTAAACAGGGGAAAGCTAAAAAAGAAAACAGACGTGACAATAAAGAGGCATTGGATGGTAGCGAACCTGAAGACAACGTGGCATCTGTGCTTGAGGAGTTAAGAAACTTCAGAAAAGAACATGCAGAGGCCTCTGAAGACAAGAAGGCTGCCCTGGCGAGGGTGGAGATAACATTACAGATAAGCTTGACCAGTAAATGACTAACATGCAGCAGAGAGTAAGTGAAAATGAGGACAATCTACATCGCCAAGAGAGAGCTATTCGCTACTTACTACAGAGAGTAGTTAAACTCTCTGCTAAATGTAAGGATCTTGAATCAAGAGCAAGGTGCAACAACCTGCGCATATACGGGACAAAAGAAGGCGAAGAAAAGAATGATACAATTCCATTCATAATCAGAGCTATTCGCACTTCACTAAACCTTCCAGCAGATATAGAACTAGGCATTTAGCGGGTGCACCGCTCTCTCGCGGCAAAACCTAAAGACCTGGCACCGCCAAGGTCAATCATTGTTAGATTTCTGGATTAAACAATGAAGGAAAAAATACTTCAAATGGCGTGTAAAGGCCCTGGAGTCATATATCAGGGCCAGAGAATATCTTTCAACCAGGATTATACTGCTGAGGTACAGAAGAAATGTAAAGAAGTAAGGGGATGTTGTCAAACAACCCAAAAAGAAGAAAATAAAAGCGTCACCATTTCCTGCTCAGCTGAAGATCCACTTAGACCATGGAACGAAGACATTTCCTACACTGATAGAAGCAGTGCCAACCCTCAAAGAGATGGGAATACACATGAAGTTGGATGAACAAGAGGACCTCCGAAATTAACTGTTGCGCAATGCCAGGGCCACCGCCTCCAAGGACACCACTGGAGACAAAACATTGAGTGCTGTGGATTTACAAGCGTTCATACAAGATGGTGAATAAAATTTTTTCGACAGTAATAGTAGAGATGTGTGGATCGTAAAACTGTAGAACTCATACAAATACTTAGGCCAATAGTATTGGGTTTATTCTGTTGTGAAGCCAAGGGCCTTCTCCTCGGCTAAAAGGGATAAGGGGTAAGTGGACTTTTTGTTTATTTTTTCTTGCTTTACTTGTTTTGTGAGAGCAACTATGAATGCAGCATCTTGCCTCCAGAGTGTTGCTCCTACACGAAGTGTTCAGTATGGAGGGTTATCGTCACCTACTTCCGTTTCCACTGTAATTGCTCTTAAGGAGGACTGGTTAGTTGGTTTGAAATGTGGGAGTCTGTGTGTAGGGTTGTTCACAAGTTTTGGTGTTTTTTTTTGTAAACAAAGTGCAAGTTATTAATAGAAACATATCCTATATGTGCGATCCTTATGAGAAAGCAATGAGGTACTCTTTTCTAAGTTAGACAGAATACCTGTGCATGTAGGCCCACAAAATAGGAAGAAAAAAATACTCTAATATAATAATTGAACTGGGAATGGGTGATCCACAGAGATACAAAAATTCAAGTAAGAAAGATTCTTCTTCTCTAACGTTCATAACAGTTCAAGGATAGACTTGCATTTCCCAACAATATATGTATAAAGTAATTGACTGCCAGATAGAAACGATAACACTAAGTGATCATGCACCTGTTATTTTGTAACTTGATATGGGGAAGGAGAATGTATTAAAATACTGGAGATTAAATGTCTCTATGCTCACTAACCCAGTATTAGTCCAAGAGTTAAAACAAACATTGATAGAATACTTGGAGATAAATGACACTGAAGAGGTTAATCCACCTTCTCTGTAGAGTGGAGCAAAGGCAGTGATGAGAGGTAAAATGATCCAAATATCATCTAGATTATAGAAGCAGCACCTGGAAAAACAAACCACACTTGAAAATTAAATAAAATCATTGGAAATTGAACATAAAAATACAGGAGCAAATAATACATTAGTCAAACTAAAAGACTAGAAAAGAGCTGAATTAAAATACTGACATAAAAAGCAGAAGGGGCTCTAAGATTTATCAAACAAAAATACTATGAGATGGGAAACATAGCGAGACGACTTTTAGGTTTTTAAATTCGACGAGCACAAGCAGACAGAATAATTCATAATATAGTTGACCCCACACTAAAACTAAGGTATACAAACCAAAAGACATAGCTAGTGTGTTTGCATCCTATTATAGGAAGCTTTATAATGAAGCAAATACAATGACTGATAAATTGAAAGAGAAGAGTGACGTCTTCCTTACCAGTTAAAATCTCCTGGTACTATCCAGAGAAGAAGCATTAAGTGTGGTTATAGATATAATGGAGAGTGAAATTAGAGAAGGCATAAGAAGCAAAAAAATAATAAATCTCCGCGAACCGATGGGATGAGAATTTAACAAATGTTTTATTGATGTCTTAGTACAACTGTTGACTAGGGTCTTTAACTACACACTTAAAAATGGTGAAATGCCTGACTCATGGCCATAATCTTGGTCATTCATAAAGAAGGGAAGGATGCAGCATATTGTGTTGGATATAGACCAAATAGCCTTTTATGCAATGATTTAAAACTGTTAACCAACATTTTAGCCAAGAGAATACAAAAACATATACAAAAACTTATACACCCGGATCAAACAGGCTTTATTCCAGGTCGACATGTAGCCAATAATATAAGAAGAACTTTAAATGTTATATCTCAAGCCAAAAACAACAGAAAAAATTCAATGTTAATCAGTCTTGATGCCCCAAAAGCATTTGATACGGTCAATTGGCAGTTTTTATATAATATTCTATCAGTTATGGGCTTTCATCCACAGTTTTGTGGAATGGATGAAAATAATATACATAAATCCTAAATCTCATGTCAGGGTAAATGAATGTTGCTCTGACTTTTTTCCATCTAAAAAGAGGAGTATGCCAGGGTGATTGCCTTAGTCCTGTTATTTGCAATTAATATAGAGGCGCTCGTAGCATCATTCAGAAGGAATGAAAATATTAAAGGCATAGTGGATATGAATAAAAATGAACATAAGATTTTGCTCTTTGCCGATGACATTCTAACTTATATTAGTGACCCTGCCACATCTTCAACACCTCTCATAAGAACTTTAGAAGATATATATTTTAAGATATATATTATAAGATATAATTTTAAGATGTCTAATCAAGGATTTAGATATCTTGGAATTATTTAAAGCTAACTATGGTAAATTGATGGATGAAATAACAAAATATAGGATAGAAACAATTAGAATAAATAAGACTACTTTTTTTGTTTCAATCCTTACCTATAAAAGTGCCAATGTCTACATTTACAACGCTTAACAAAAGGCTCTCAAAATTTATTTGGCAGAATAAACATCCATGGATTAGACTTAAAACCCTTATGTGTCCTAAAGAACTTGGAGGATTGAACATTCCAAATTTAAAAAATTACTATTTTGCTGCTCAAATTAGGCAAATGCTGACATGGATCTGTCAAGAGGACAACTCAATATGGTGTAGAATGGAACAAGGTGATTGTCTAGAGATATTCCTTGATACGGTTCCTTTTATAAATCCTGATGCTTGGTCAAGAAGAAAATGGTTACAAATGAATGGGTTAAAACTACTCTGTGTATATGGTCAAATATTATAAAGGTGCTAAATCTTCCGAACTCTCTCTGCAGATTAATAAGAATTCATCATAACCCAGAATTCCCTCCTGCCTCTAACTTTAGAAACTGGACTATAAAAAGGCCTATATTGGGTCAAATGGTTGAAAGTGGAAGTTTGATGTCTTCTCAGCAGCTCCAACAAAAATATGATCTTCCAACTCAAGATTTTTATAAATATCTGCAACTAAGGTATTATTTACACAAACATAACTATTTGGATTTACAGGCCTCACCCTCCAATATAGAATTTTTTTAGTTCAGTAATTAAAAGAACAATTAATAGTAAATCTGTATCTCATGCCTACAAAATCCTAAAAATCACAATGTATGATTTTTTAACAATTTATTTGTATGATACAGTTGCAAATAAGTATTTGAACACCTGTCAATCAGCTAGAATTCTGACCCTCAAAGACCTGTTAATCCGCCTTTAAAAAGTCCACCTCCTGACCAAGACCAAAGAGCTGTCCAAAGACACCAGAGAAAACATTGTAGACCTCCACAAGGCTGGAAAGGGCTACGGGGCAATTGCCAAGCAGCTTGGTGAAAAAAGGTCCACTGTTGGAGCAATCCTCAGAAAATGGAAGAAGCTAAACATGACTGTCAATCTTCCTCGGACTGGGGCTCCATGCAAGATCTCAGCTTGTGGGGTGTCAATGATCCTAAGAAAGGTAAGGAAACAGCCCAGAACTACACGGGAGGAGTCTTTTTCCAGAATCGCTTGGGAGGTGAGGGTGTTCTGGCGGTTCGGCAGGCGGGCAGGTCAGTCAGCAGGCAAACAGGTTGGCAGGCAGGCGGGTCACTGACAGGATAAACAGATCGCACGTTAGACAAGCACGGATCAGATGATCAGTACAAACAAGGCCGAGAGTGATTACCACTGGTAAGGTAATAATCTGGCGATGAGTTGAGGGCTGCGCTGGTCTTAAATGCAGACTGCCTGATTGTGGGATGAGATGCAGGTGAGGAGCCCGTTGTCTGGGAAACCGGCACGCCCACCAGTGCCACACACCAGAGCAGAACCACAACAAAATGGGCGTGTTGGAGAATCCATGGAGGATGATGGTGTTTTAACACCTACATTTTACATATTGAGAGGGTTCCACACCTGCATCTTTTTTTGTTTTTTTTTATGTTGTGCACAATCGTGGCTGATCTGTTGGCTCGCTGATTTTCTGTGTGTCTGCTCCTGCTTTCGACCTGTTGATCCGTGAATCATGACAGCTGACCGTGATCAGCTGGTCGGCTTTTCTGTCCTTAGTTCCGCTCTCTTGTAGCGTTTGTTTATTGTTCGGGTGAGAAAAGAACAAATTTACCCCAAAGTATTATTCTTTTTGTCAGGACACTTCTCTAACACAGTAGCTGACAGGTGGTGGAACAGATTTAACAAGCTTTATGCTCACGCAGCGCCTGCATGCGGTTGGTTACGGCATAGCTAATGTTGGTAAGTTTGCTTTCACACTCGAGCGTAGGGGGTGTGCGTTGTTTTGGTGTTGTGTTGCAGTTTCTCCTCCTAATATGAAGGTGGCAGCAGGGGTGGTATTACCTGGTAAACTCACCATGTCGGAGTTATTTTGATGGTTCACTTCAGTCCGGTAGGTATTTCCTGTTTTATAACAACAAGGGCGTCCAGTATGGTGTCTTTAGAAGCTTGTGGAAGAAAATGAAAAAATAATTCGATCAGCATCTCATCGACTTGATCCCCTGGTAATTGTTTTTAAAAATGGTGGTTATTACACAAATTCAGGGAGAACATCCAGATATCCGGCAACGTGTGATCCCAAACTGACCAATCACAAGGGAGAACCTCTGCATAACTGTTTGCGTAGCGGAGGTGCACGTCAGGTCTGGAGCAGGTGCGCGTCGAGCTTCTGCGGAGCTACGCCGAGCCTTTGGCGGTTACGATGACGCAGACGTCGCGCGACCATAAATCCGCCTTTATATTTCTCATTTGCTCCACTTGAGTCTCATTAGCACTCACTCTCCTCACCTGTTGGCACCCTATTTAAACTCCCCTCAATCTCTGCTTCCCTGCCATATGGTCATCAGCAATTGTTGTGATATCCTGTACTCATTATTCTCTTATTCTAGATCCTTGTTGGTGACCCTGCCATGATTCCTGGACCGCCCTTTGCCTGATCCCCTGACGGACTCCCCTGCTGTCTGCCTATTCAAATTTCGACCCCCTTTTGGACTGACTACCGCTTTCTGCCTAGCCCGATGAGTATCTAACTAGATGTGATTATTGTCTGCCTAATCTACTAATCTTGATAACTGGATACTAACTGTCTAGTATTGGATTCCTTTCATTATCAGAACAAACTGGACTCTGTTGTTGTCACCTCCACAAGAGAGTCCTTCCCTGCCTCCACTCAACCAGCATTCAAATAAAACTCTGTTTAAAAAACCAATATCTGTGTGTCTGCTGAATTCCCGGGTCCTCCTGAGACATTTATTACAGTACCATCTGGCCAACATGGATCTGTCGCCGGCACACGAATGGCGTGCTTGTGTTGAGTCGTCTATCACCAAGCTGGAGGCTAATATGCAGAACCTCATGTCTTTAATGACGGAACTCTCCTCGTCTACAGGTGCTCCTGGCGCTTCGGCCTCTCACTCCTCCACAGACATCTCCACGCTCCACGCATGGCCATCCCAGGAACTATGCCTTGCCCCCCCAGAGGTGTTAACGGGGGAATGTTCTCAGTGTCGTCCTTTTGTGACTCAGTGTGAGATTCAGTTTGAGCTTCAGCCGTCATCTTTCCCCTCAGTTATCCGGAAAAGCAAAGGTTTGGGGCACGGAGGGCAACGACTCCGCTAAATGTTACTCCTTCAAAGATAATACATAATTGATTTTCACACTTTGTCCGTATAAAGCTCCTGGAATGACGCTGCTCTGTGCGATGCCTTCTACCAGGGATTGGCGGAGGAAATGAAAGATGAACTGGCCACCCAGGATGCTCCAAAGGGCTTTGCAGAGTTGGAAATTCTCGCCACCCAAATCAATCTCCGGCTACAGGAAAGGCAAGGGGATAGGAGGTTTTTTCGCTGGGATCGCCAACCTGAGACCAGAGGCAAGCCGGTGCATGAACAATCTACTTCCGCTTCCGGGTCATCGTTCACGGAGATTGGGGAGCCCATGCAGCTTGGTAGGACTTGTCTATCCCTCACAGAGAAAGATGGACGGTACAAAGAAGGACTCTGTTTCTTTTGTGGAGAGGGTGGACATGTTCAACGGTGTCCCGTAAAAGGTCGGACTCAATAGGAGATATGAGGCGCCTACTGAGTCAGCGGCAGTCATCGGAGACCTCGGGTATGTTTTCCATCTCAGCACAATTATCATTAAATAACATGACATGTCTGTTTTCATCGACTCAGGGGCTGACACATGTCCTACACCACATAACTCAGGAAACCGTTCACGTTAAGATGATGATAATACACTCACCAAAGGTTCCTGTCATTCTTGGCGCTACTATGGTATACTAGGGTGGTCTCCAGACTGTTCATCCACCTGCCTCTGTACCGCGGCTTCGATGCCCAGCAGTTCCAGGCCCGGTACCGAGGATTACCCCGATCTGACTAAAGTCCCTCCGGTTTATCACAACCTCAGGGAGGTTTTTAGCAAACACCGTGCCACTTCCCTTCCATATCGCCGACCTTACGACTGCGCCATTGAACTTTAACCAGGAACATTCCCTCCTCCTCCATCAGGCTATGAAGACCTACATTGAGGAATCCCTCAAAACGGGTCTTATTCGCCCCTCCTTATCCCCAGCGGAGGCCGGCTTCTTGTTCGTTGAAAAAAAGGGTGGTTCCCTAAAACCCTATTTTGATTATAGGGGGCTCAATGATATAGCGGTGAAAAATCGTTACCCTCTGCCTTCGACCAGATCCAGGGGGCCACATTCTTCACCAAACTGGATCTGAGAAATGCGTATCACCTCGTTCGCATTAAGGAGGGGGATGAGTGGAAAATTGTTGGCATTCAACACACCCAACGGGCATTATGAGAACCGTATTATGCCGCTTGGGTTATCCAGTGCTCCTGCTGTCTTCCAGGCGCTAGTCAACTACGTCCTCAGGGACATGGTTGGTCAGTACGTCTCTGTCTACCTGGATGACATCCTTATCTTCTCTAATGACTTCAAGACCCACCAAGAACATGTTCGTGCCATGCTACTCCATCTTTTACAGAACAAACTTTATGTTAAAACAGCGGTGTACGAGTTCCACCGTCGGACAACCTCATTTCTCGGGCACATAATTTCCCCGGATGGCGTCTCCATTAACCCGGGCAAGGTTAAAGCAGTTAAGGATTGTCCAACACCTCAAAACTGGAAACAACTACAATGGTTCCTGGGCTTTGCTAATTTTTATAGACGTTTCATCCGGGATTTTAGTTCCATCGCTTCAACATTACATGCGCTCACATCTGCCAAATACCGATTCGCCTGGTCCCAACAGGCAGAGAGCGCATTCCAGCGCCTGAAGTCATTATTCACCGCTCCTGTTCTTTTTTCCCTATATGTATATATATATATATATGTATTGTGGAAATTGCAGGAAGAAAGCGAAGAGCCAATTTCTCACTTCGTCTACACAATATTGCATCTTTTTATTTTAACAGCTAGAAACAGAATGAATGAACAACGTGGCGGCACCCATGGAGTCAGTAACCCAAAAGCCAGGAAACCCTGGATGCTGTGTTTGGGGTTGCCGGGCAACAGTGCACAACTTTTTATAACATTAACACCAGTCCATATTACTGCACTGTGAATTGTTTATTTAGGAGTCCCCACCCCAAACAAAACAGGGATCACCATGAAAAAGAAAGAAAAATTAACGAGTAGGCAGCCGGATTAGCTGACTAGAAAGACTGCCAAACAACAGTGGTGACGGAGGCCTCTGCGGGTGCCGGTTTCGAGGCAACCACAGAGGAAGCCGGTGTGGGATGGGGAAACCCACAAGGGGTCACCTGGGGACAAAGGACCAGTCGGAGGATGCCCCCATTGCGGAGGCTGGGCAATCCTGACACGACCATTCAAATTCAGGTGTGCCGGCTTGAGGTGGTCCACTGAATTGCGTTCTGCTTTACCACCCATGTCTATTACAAAGTGTTTATTCCCCGCCTACAAAACACAGATAGAACCATCATAAGGACGTCGCAGCGGCCCTCGATGAGCATCATGGCGAATGAATGCTGACAATATTTTTTAATGGTGGATAAAAGAATTGTAAAGCTGATAAAGATGCTTGGCCTGTCACTTTTTTTCCCACTGTCAAGTTTAAATAAATTTGATATAAACTTTTCTTTTAGTGCATTAAAATGTATTCAAGTAAACACACACAATGTTTAGAACTCACATAGCACATACAGCTTAAATCACTTCACAGGAGATGTTAAATATATCCAGTGGGCTGTTGATACTTCACGCAACACAAACAGGGTGGTGTCCTCTACTTTGCATGAAATCAAACAAATGGCCTTTGTCTGTTACTATACCAGTTATGGAATAAAACCCTAAATACTCCCAAGAACGGCTAATTCCAGGGTGTTGTAATAGTCCTTGTAGAATGGCTTTGGGGAGACAGTGCACATCAGGGCTGGACTAGGACAAAAAGTCATATACTCACCCAGGTCACCCTAATTCATATACTGCAGATATATGCTCACATGCAAGTACACACATGCAGGCTAATTAATCACCAAAGCTAGACATTTACACACCACCACAGCCACCACTCTCTCTCTCCTACTCTCATCAAAAGAATCAATACAGTCACAGCAGAACTTTATATTAATCTGAATCAACATGATTGTATCATTCTGTCAGCAAATAATTGAGATGACAGTAAACCATAAATATAATATGTTAACATCAGTATTTTCTGCAATAGTAAAACAAGATAGTCAAGATAAACTTCACCTGATGTGAATTTCAACTAATATTAGAAAATAAAGAAGCCGACCTAACTTAGACACATAAAAGATTGTACAACGTTAAGATGGGGTCCCCAAACTTTTTCATGCAGCAGCTCACCTGTGGAGGTATGTTTGATCCAGCAGGACCCACCAAATATTTCATGGAGTAAAATAAAACAGACCAGCAAAAAACCACAGCAAAATAAATAATGGAATGACTACAAGTAGTACCAGGATCTACAGCTACATAAAAAGGGTAATGGAGAATCTTAAGGCAAGGCAAGGAAGTTTATTTATATAGCACATTTCATGTACAGGACAATTCAAAGTGCTTTACATAAAACAAAAACAATACAGATATTAAGAAATAGTACTTAACTAATGCTCATCATAGCATATTCAGATAAAAGTTTGCAGCTTGCAACACACTTGCCATTTCTCCTCCATCACTCATTTATTAAACAGTAAAGTTAGGTGATGTCGCTGCTGCTGCTGCTTTAAAAATATATTAGATTTTCCGACACTTTGCCTTCTCCTCAATTGTCTTCCCTCTTTCATCTTTTAATTCCAAGTCCATTTCACCACCCATTTCTTTGCTTCTCAGCTGTCTCCCCAACGCCCAACCCCAATGCCAATTACTGCTGTCCTCTTAATGAATAAATTCTCACATTGGACTGCAACTCTGGTAAACATGCATGCTCCCCTGACAGAGTGAGCGCGCCTTTTTTTACAAATCTAGTGAAGCTTGTCCTTTTTTTTTTTTTTTTTTAATGCTGGCACATTATTTTAACTTATTTTGTGTCTCCACCACTTGAGTGAGAAAATCCATCTCTCATCAGATTTTTCATTTCATGCATTTCATTAAGAATAACATTACAGGGAAAGGATGCTGGCTTTGGCTTGTTGTTGGCCCTGTTTCAGGTTAAGCACAGAAAGGTCTGTTCCAGCATAATATCCCCAGTAGCTGTGGGATTTGGTGTCTGATTTACAGTAAGCTTGTTTTGTCTCCTGCTGATGATGATGGAGCTCCAGAGGGAAATATCCCTGCAGGGAGAGTGGCTTAGGGTGGCAGTCAATGGAAGCAGGATCAATCAGTGTCAGAGGAGCTCAGACTGAACTGTTTGAGCTGTAACACAGTCTTCCTGCCTGTCTGCAGAAGAGAAAATGTAAAATGCACCAAGTCATTGCACAAAGATACACACACGGAACTGGTCTGTTATCACTTGTTCTTATGTTGTTTATATGGGTTATTTTGGATTACAATAGATCATTATTCTTGTTATGCCATTGCCTTTTTCCTATCTATCTATCTATCTATCTATCTATCTATCTATCTATCTATCTATCTATCTATCTATCTATCTATCTATCTA
>JBAMHW010000020.1:26194589-26205364 GCA_037177495.1 Rhadinocentrus ornatus | reverse complement strand
TTAGATGAGAGTCTGCAAAGTACCCATAAAGTACATAAATAATGTTTGCTTTCATATAAACTGCCATTGTATTTTTATTGGTCACTGTGGCATCAAACTACCGAGCCAGCAGTGGCACTGAGGCATTTACCACCTGGGCTCGGACATTGCTGTGGAGAGGAGGAGGCGGCCAGAGAGAAATGTTTTAATTAAAAGTTTCAATAAAACCCTGTTTTAGTCTCTTCATTACTGTACTTCACATTTGAAATGATTATTTCTAATATAAACAGTTTCCTGTTGCCAGATGTGAACTGTATCAGTGTAAACACCAATGAAAACAGATGTGTATGATCTAAAGTACTTTAATTCAGTGAAGATATCTTTGCATATTTAAAAGCTGTTTTACTAGTGTTTTAAATCGCACTTTATACTAACAGGTATGGGGGAGACCAGCAGAGACATGAACGTATGCTGATGGTTTCTATTATTATCTACTGAGGTCGACTAATACAGTGTAGACCACAGTACTTTGTTACACTGAGGCCTTTTAAAGGCATTTAATAGCATAAAGTATGATGACATGCAAACACGTATGTGAGAGAGATTTTGGATTTGGATTTCAGAAGAACTTGGACGGATTGTCCTGAAAAAAAGTATGTAAACGGAGCGGGCTGCCACTAGGCAGCATTGGCGGAGGGTGAAATACCTTTAAATAAATAAAGTATGTGTTCTATGTTCAGCCGGAGGAGAATCCTGCATTGGCGTTGGAGGCGACGTAGTTTACAGGTGGGATTAAGTAAGGAGTAAACAAAGTAAAATCTAGAGTTGAAACTTCATTCTGTATTTGGGTCAGCACTTACCCACAATAGTGTGCACTACAGAGGGTAGTGCTTAGTGCTCACTACGCACTACCTTCCAGTGCACTCACGTAAGTGCGCAGTTTGAGACACACTGTTTCTTTTCGTATTCCTTTTTTTTTAAACCATCCTTTAGTACAAACGTGACAAAAGAAAGTAATTTAAAAACATGTTTGTTAAACGGTGGCATGAAAATTCTGTAATAATTTTTATATTTGTGGCTTTTTTAAGGGGTTAATGAAGAGTCAACTGGCTGGAAAACAACAGAGCCTGACATAGTTTTTTTTCTTTTCTTTTAGGCATTACCTGGTCAATGTTAATGTTCACTGAAGGGTCTTGATATGCAAACTTAGTAATTTCAGAGGTTAAAGTGATTCAACGTCCTACGTTGCTGCTATGGGAAATTCTTGTTGGCTGGGTAGGTTGTCCCTTTTCACAAACGTTAAGCAGACTTTGAAGTGTGCTGACCCTGAATTGTGACCCAGCTTAGATAAAAAAAAAGCTATTCTGTTACTGCTGTTGTAGTGACATTTACATTGAATATGTCAGAAGCTCAATTAATGCAGTGAGGCTGAGGGGAGTTAAATGATCATCACCGAGGCAGGAACTTATTTTTTGTGAACTGCATTTTCATTTTTCAACAAATGAAACAACAATTATTGGCACTCTTACCTCTTGCACATTTTTTGTTTATCGGTAACTTTGTCTGAGCTAACTGTTCAGGTAAACCGAGTGGCCAGCTATGCTCGGGTCTGACCTGCATGATGTAGTTGTAGTTATTGTCCAATGACACGCCTTGAAACTTAGCCGAGGAGGGAGGTTAACTTTACTATGTATTAATTTAAATCACAGGTCTGCAATCTGTGGCTCCAGAGCTGTAAGTGTAGACAGGGAATTCTGTAGCAATTTTTCAGTTTTTTTCATGGAATAATTGCATTGACATTAAAAATGCTAGTAATATTTTTCTTCTCATTGGTTTGGAAACCATGGGCTTTTTCTTGTTGTTGTTTTTACATCATTTTCTACAAATATCTACATCCCATAGAAGAAAGTCTGTCTATTCTCTTTTTGAAAAAGTTTTATGTTGTTCTTCATTTAAAAAAAAAGAAAAATAGAAATAAAAATGTGGTTCTTCACAAATTACGACAAATTTCCTATGGTAGATATTTATTAAAATGATAGTTTTTTTTCAAAATTAGGTTTTTTCTAAAGGTCTTGTAAAATTTCCATCCCTAAATGAGTTTTATTTAGCTGGCTGAGAGAAAAATGGCTCTTGGGATTGGAAAGGTTGCAGAACCCTGCACTAAACATATAAACAGATTTAGCAGCAATTTTCTCTTTAAACAGTAACAGTTAAAATTTTTCTTAATATATATAAAATCGAAAATCTATGACAAAGAAGGATGAAATGTTCAGGATTTACTAACTAAAAGGTTAAAAGTCAGCAGGATGAATTTAAAGCTGTGAAGCCGCTTCCTTCTAAACACAGAAGGAACAATATCTGATGAATATCAGCCATCAGGTGAACAGACAGAAAGCAGGATTGCAATCTCACAGTTTCTAGACTGTCATGAGAGATAGTTATTTACAATATGCACAATAAAGTTCATCTATGCACCTTTATTGATTTATTATTTAGATTTCTGGCCTATAAATTCTTTAACTTTGCATTTTTAGCTTGACTGTTTATCTTAGCCTCTTGCGCCTGCACCCGGCGCTACCGGTAGTTAAGGGGTTAACATCCGGTTTTACGGGTGTAACGTCAGGTCTGTAAATGTAACTATAAACATGTGCGTTATCCACAGAAAGTCCAGAATCTTAGCTAAAAGCTCAGTAACACCATTTCTATGACCACCACAGTTAAGACAACAAACAATTATAAGACCAGGTACACAAAGTCCCCCAAAATATGTAAACACAAATTATGGCTCCACCCGACGGCATGAACACAGACAAACAACTCTTCTACTCACAGATTCCCAAACTGTAGGTTTCCTCTCACTATGACCAAGATTTACCCTACCAGAGGCAAAGAAGGCCCAATTTATGCTTCACGATTGTAAAACATAGTCAGAAAATGTCTTACCTTTGTTGTCTTGCTTCAAACTTATATCCACCAGAATAAAACTGCATTTAGTTAAAAAAAAAAAAAAAAGAATAAAAAAAAGAAAACCTACATTTCTCATTGTCTTCTGGGAGCAGTTTCCCATCCAAAAATCACAATTTTCTGCCCATTTGCATGGGGTTTGTCGGAAAAAGAGAGCTGTCGGTTCTTTTTCATCTTTTTTAAGTTCCAGACAGAAAACATCTCTTCATTTTAATAAAACCCGCTCTCTCCTGATCACATCAGATGCACCGCTGCAGCAGGACCAGACATGGAGGAAGAGGCATGGGGTATAGCCTCTGCATGTGGTTTCTCTGTGTTTATTACAAGAACATTGTATTTAAAAAAAAAACTGCATTAATTTGCAAAAGAAAAATTAACACGTTAACTAATAGGTTAATGCGATAAAAACACGTTCATTTTCTCAGCCGTAGTTACAATGTCTGATCCTGTGTGAGAAAGCGCTAAGGGTTGCTTTTGTCCAAAAGATGAAATTTTCACCCATTTTTCAAACACAGGAAGTATTATATAAACAATAACAATCAATGGCAATAACCGTGGTGCCACTAACCTGACCTCTTCAATCCGTTATGATGAAATGAAAGAGAAGCCTAAATGAGTTTTTGTGTGCTTCTTGTTTTGTGCAAGGGGTAGAAGGAGATTAACCTTACTCATTTACTCCTGTCATCAAACCTTAAACATGTCATCTGTGGTAATGAAGTGCAGCAACTTAAGCAAGTTTTTAAATATGTCAGCTACTTCTACCTAAATGACATGGCATATCCATTTATTAACAGCTGTACTAGCTAATGTTTTGAAATGATAACGATCAATGAAAGTGATTATCAGGAATCCCCTGCACATGGCAACTGGGGTGAGACCAGTTAAAGACAAACTTGACAAACTTAAATTAGAGTTCAGAATCAGAATTTTTTCAGGGGAAGAATGGAAATCCAGGAGCTGCTGGTTCTCACGGTCTACCAGGCCAGAAGGTAAGCTCTACATCTACAGAAGTGTTTGGATTTACAGTGTTTCGTTCATCTTGTTTATTACTAACTGGCTGCCTCAAGATCTTTATATATAAATATATATTTATATATATATAGTATATATACACACAGCTGCTCGTCACAAATTAGAATATCATGATTAGTTCATTTATTTCAGTAATTCCATTCAAAAAGTGAAACTTGTGAAATGTAGACATTCATTCCTCACAGACTGACATATTTCAAATGTTTATTGTTGTTGAAATGTTTATTATTATTATTCTAAGAGATTTGAGGGCCCCTATGACCCCCTAAATACCCATGAATGACTCGACAGCGCCACCTAGTCACGAAAGAAAACCTCAAATGAATGGGGTCCCGACAGTCTACTTCGACGTACGAACACGAAAATCGGTACACATGTGTAACACCCCAAGACGAGCAGAAGTCAATCAAACAGCCGTCGTCGTGGCAACGGGTTGCCCGCAATCTTGGCGTTTACAGCCATTTCTTTCCCGTTTTTTCCACTTTGTACGCATTGTATTTGAACGAACTAGTCTGAGGGAATACGTGCGATTGACTCCAAACTCGCAGGGAAGCTTCCTGACAAGTTGGGGACCAAACGAATTCAAAACTTTCTAATAGGAGAAAGCGTGTTACCGTAGCAACCGACGGAAAAAAGCCTTCTTGCCATGAAACATGCTTGCCTCATTTCTGCATAGAAATACATGGGATCTGCACCAAAGTTGATTGCATCGATACTTTAACGAACTAGTCCGAGGGGATATGTGCGATTGACTCCAAACTCGTTGGGAAGCTTCCTGACAAGTTGAGGACCAAACAATATTAAAATCTTTCTAATAGGAGAAAATGTGTTACGGTGGCAACTGACGGAAAACAGCCATCTCGCCATGAAACACGGTTGGCTCATTTCTGCATAGAAATACATGGGATCTGCACCAAAGTTGATAACATCGATACTTGTTAGGTCCTTAGTACATTACATTTGCTAGCTAGTTGAGTAAACACATTATATAGCATGTTAGCTAGCATATTAGCATGTTAGCATGTTAGCCAAAAATACTAACTTGGTAAATCAACATTTTACATTCTCAGCTAGCCATTTTAGCATATCACCGTGCAAGTGAGCATGTTAGCTAGCATGCTAACATGTTAGCCAAAAATGCTAACTAGGTAAATCAACATTTTACTTTCTTAGCTAGCCATTTTAGCATATTACCTTGCATGTAAGCATGCTAGCTAGCATGCTAACATATTAGCTAAAAATGCTAAATAGGTCAATCAGCATTTTATATCTCAGCTAGCCATTTTAGCATATGACCAAGCATGTTAGCATGTAAGCTAGCATGCTAACATGTTAGCCAAAAATGCTAACTATATCCATTAACATGCCAGAATCCCAGCCAGTTCAATAAGAACATTACATAGCATGTTAGCTAGCATATTAGCATGCTAGAAATAATCATCACACAGGTTCACCGGGCCAAGTTAAGCTAAATAGGTGTACGAGACGGGTGGAGGGGGCCATGGAGCTCGGACCTGATGGATGCCGCTTGCGGCTTTAATTTCTTTCAATTCTGATGATTTTAACTGACAGCTAATGAAAATCCCAAATTCAATATCCCAGAAAATTAGAATATTACTTAAGACCAATACAAAAAAAAGGATTTCTAGAAATGTTGGCCAACTAAATAGTATGAACATGAAAAGTATGAGCATGTATAGCACTCAATACTTAGTTGGGGCTCCTTTTGCCTGAATTACTGCAGCAATGCGGCGTAGCATGTAGTTGATCAGTCTGTGGCATTGCACAGATGTTATGAGAGCCCAAGTTGCTCTGATATGGCCTTCCGCTCTTCTGCATTGTTGGGTCTGGTGTATCGCATCTTCCTCTTAACAATACCCCATAGATTTTCTATGAGGTTAAGGTCAGGCGAGTTTGCTGGCCAATTTAGAGCAAGGATACCTGGGAGAGATTCAAAGAGAGGTTTGGTGACGCCTTTTTTTAAGGAACACTGACACAACCAGTGACAATAAGTTGAAATGATGATTATCAATGCCAAACTGTGTCTCCTCAATGTTCCCTGAGCAAGAAAACATTCTCAGATCTAATCTGTTCCGGACCACGTGTATAAATGTACACATTCAGTGTGCAGTTAGCTTTGCAGCATCTGCTGGAGCAGCAACCTCAACAGCCAGAGACTGAACAAACTGATCTAGAAGCCTGGTTCTGTGCTGGGAATAACTGGTTCTTGTTCTGTATTGGGGATAACTCTGGAGCAGCTGGAGCTGATTCTCCATGAAAGATGCTGCACATAGTGGCTGAGTCTCAGTGCAGAGTCGCTGCTCCTCCGCATTGAGAGGAACCAGATGAGGTGGCTTGGGCATCTGGTCAGAATACCTCCCTGATGAGGAGTTCCGGGCACGTCCCACTGGGAGGAGACCCCTGGTATGACCCAAGACATGCTGGAGGGACTACATCTCTCAGCTGACCTGAGAGATTAATAATAATAATAATAAAAATAAAATAAAATAAAATAAAAATCTTTGGAGATAATCTGGGAATCTAAAGACAGATGGAATTACGCCATCTGCTGTGTAGCTTGGCTGAGCTGTGACCGGTCCAAGAAGGCGGCGACATTTCTCACACTCCAGTAGCCAATGCGGTGGATATGTATATATGTTTATGCTCCAGACCCCAGATGAAGTTGCAGTTTCCAGACGAAATTGTCTGTATACTGTAACTACTCAGTACTACAGTGTCTAACTCAAATACCTTTTTTTTTTTTTTACCTTTTTTTTTCTCAAAAGTTACATGAAAGCTTTAAAAGAAGCTTATAAGAAAGTTCTGCTGCTGGTATAGACCAGTGCAATGTGAAAACAAACTCTGATCCACTCACAAATGTGTATATCGATCCACTTCAAGTGGACCAAATACAGGAAGCGAACAACAAAGATAAGTGCATTGTGGGTAAACCCAACCAAAACATACAGTATGCACATGTAGGATGATAGGCCCTCTGGAAGGGAGAAATGGCTCATAGTCAAACGTTGAAAATCTTGGTTAAGGTTTTGATAGAAATATAGCCTAATGACGACCACTGATATGAGACCACTAGGAAGAGATAATGCTATAAATGATAGTGAGTTTTCTTGTTTGTTGTGTGTCTCATTTTCTCCTTCAATAATATTTTAAGTGTTTCACCGTGGTCTCAGGGGGGGCATTTCGACCAAAGCTGAACCAGTGCTGGTTCGGTGTTGGTGCTTGAGCCAGGGCTTAGCTGGTGCTTCCAGCGAACCTGTTCGATTTTTCCACAGACGAAGCCAAGTCGGTGCTGCGTCATTTAATGGCTTTAAAGTTTGAGTTAGAGTCAAATAAGTAATTAAGTTTGGTTTAAGTTGAGCACCGAATGCAGTGCAATTGTGCACGGGAATGCACATTATGCATATATATATATATTTATATATACACAATCCATACACTTTAACACTATATTACATAACTAGGCACATTAATTATAATATGTATTGTGTTGTGGGCATACAATTATTCACTACTGATAGAGGATTTAAAAGGTTTTATTAGATGTTTTTCAAGCGATCTCCACAAACATTCAAATTGTTTTTGTTTTTTTCTTTTGGTCATTGAAAAGTTTTTCAGCCTTATTAAGTAATTTATTAGCCGGTCAATGGTTGTTTCATAGCCTGCTGCAGCATCTCTTCCTGTAGATTTCTGAAAACAGCCTTTTGTCCCAGCTCTAACCTGCCCCTAACTGCTGATGTGAAGCGGTTCTGAAATCTTGCCCAGCAAAGAGTTGGAGCCTGCTTGGAGCCAGTTTTGAGAGCCAGGAGCAGGTGCTTGGGCAGTGGAAAGTCAAAGAACCGGTGCTCAGGCTGGGTCTGGCTCCGAACTAGCACTGGAACCAGCTCAGTCGAAAAAACCCCATGGTCATCCTCCTTTTGCTCTGGAATCCCTGCAAATGCGTGATTTTTTTTCATGCTCCTCACCTGCAGATTGAACACTGGTGGTGAAATAGCTCCAAGTAAATCCTTGTTTTGCTGTCTCTTGGCCTTAGATGAGGTAGAATGGTGTGGTGTTTGATTTGGCTTCCCCATGACAATTCTGTCGTAATACCGATCGATAAAATCTGTCAGGCTGGGCAAATCCTCTCCTGTGCTACAGAGCGTACCTTAAAAGACACTATTTTGGTACTTTCAAGAATTTTTAGATTAGACTGGCAAAAGTTATGCAATTGAATGAATAAATGTTTAGTATGCCTGGTCTGAATCTGCAATCTCACAGGATCTACGTCATTTACAGCATCAGTGTCACTTACCTACATCACTCACCTGCAGCCAGTACATTTTTTTAAAGGTCTGATTTGTTAGAGTGGGAGCAGTAATAGTAGCGCAGGATGAATGCAAACCCGTTTTCCAGTATTCTTGTTAATAGTTTATGTATTTATTTATTTTTTATCTCAGTACAGTTTTTTCTGTTTTGAAAGTCCAACCACAGACAGGGTTTGCAAATTAGCCAGAAACGTGTTTTTATTGCATAATTTCATTAAGCAATTTTTTATGAATTTGTCCCTGTTAATCAAACATGTTAATAAATAACAATTTTACACCCCCCAACTGAACTGAATCCCTAATCGTACAGAGTCTAGCCCCCTATCCTGGTGTGAATGCACCCTTAGAAACCTCTTCCATCAAATGGCCAACACAGAAAGACAATCACACTCAGGTTGGCCACATCCATGATTTAATGTAATTCTTAATTTAAATGGGACAATGCATATGTACAATATTGTCGTAAATATGCCGGATTTAGCAGGTTTCTAAATTCCATCTATAGTCTCATAAATACAACACGTAACATCAATGAATAACAGCAATAACAATATATTTGAGAAAGAAGACAGAAAAAGCCGTTAGAGAAGCCAGAATAATGTTTTATGGTGTATTTATGACACAGTTAATATCTTAATTTTTCAATAATAAACAATGAGTAATTACATAATTCACCGTCATAAAAATGAATAGAAATTGGAGTTTATTTAATAAATCACCAAAAAATCAACTGCATCAACTGAACGCATTACTATTGTAAGATGAGATTAATTATTGTTTTGGGTTAACATAAGTTTCACATTTTGTTCGGACTATATTGTGCTACTGCTCCACTGTGGAGAAGAGGTGTAGTGATACGGTTAAGACTCGAGAATACCCTCAAAGTTTGAGTAGAAGTGTTGCCGTGTTGTGTCCAGGTGCAAGCTAAATCTGCATGATTCAGAAGACATATACACACAGACAATATTGTCCGTCTTCTGCATCTGTTACGCATGTACTTTGGTCTGTTTTCAGAGAGCTTAGATATCTGTTGCTTGACGCAGAAGACAGAGCAATACCGCCGAAATTCGCGGGGGCAGTGCTGAGCAGAATAGCTGACATGCAGTGAAAGAAACAAACCAGAAAAGAAGGGAATCAGGAAGGAAATTAGTAGAAGAATGAAGGCGAGCACAACAACTGTAGAAGTTGTGCAAGCTTTAGAAGAAAGACTATATGTAAAGGTTTAGAGCATGTTGGGCTGTTTATAGTGGTGCATTGTCTGAAACAGTGGTGTCTGAAACTGATGTTGGCTTGCGGGAGCGAACTCTGAACTAGTTCAGCGCTGGTAGAGGAATTGACTTAACTACCATAGTATGACAGTGTTTGAAATGGACGTCGCTATTTACGTATGTAAGAGAGCATAAATGGACCTTAAAATATCATGGCAAACTTGGTGTGTGTATGCGCAGCCAGATACACACAGCAACAACAAGTCCAGAGAAAACAGAGGTAGAGCTTTAAACTGGAGATAAAAGACAAGAGCATCACAAGAAATGTTCATTCTGACCAGTTATTTCATGTTGGCTTTAAGTAGTTGAAGCTACTCTACTGAGGAGGAGACGGAGCCTTGTCATCTAGCCTGAGATTAGTGTTCATGATTCCTGTCATAATTTTATTTAACTTTATTTCTTTCATTAGACTTTTGTTAGATTAGACATTTTTGTTTGTTTGTTTTGTTTTAACTTGTAGCATTGTAGCAAACAAAATAATGGCCTGGCTGCTGTGTTATGCGGAACAAATTTGCTCTGCCTAGAGGAGCTTTATATATAATATATAACTTATGATAGTTATAAAAGTTATGGTATAAGGCTCCTCTGATAATTAAATTTTTTTATTTCTTTATTTGTTTAAATATATTGTTTTATCCTATTTATTTGGTGTTATGGAATTTATGTAATCTTAGACTTAGACTTACTAGACTTTGACAACTTTATTAATCCTACCAGGGGCAATTAGTTTGAGCAGCACAACATACAACCATATAGTATAGCATGAAGGACAATAAAAAGAAAAAGAAAGAAAAAGAAGAGCTCGGTGATTAATAATATATATAAAAATATTTTAAAAATGCACATACACAGTTGGGATAAAAGATTTAGCATAACAGTTTGTTTTACAATGTGGCATAGCGATGGCCTGAGGGCAACGAGGAAAACTAATATTTTAAAATGTGACCAGATGAAGACATGATCACATTAGCTTTTTTGCTGGACCGAACCAAAGTACCAAAGACACACCCATAAAAAAAATAAACAAATTACATTAAACAAAAATAGTTTGGGTATAAACCCACCAGACAACTTGGTGACTGTGTCAGCATGCAAAGTATGAGGAGTCAGGAGTGAGCAGACTAGGGCAGCCCAGAGACCCGGGCGAGAGCCCAAAGACCCATTACAGATAGAGGGGGGGGGGGGGGGGGGGGGGGGGGAGGGGGGG